>SMGT01010269.1:110124-135834 GCA_004794575.1 Lanistes nyassanus
ACAGTAAGTGCTGTATGTCCTGTGACAGTAAGTGCTGTATGTCCTGTGACAGTAAGCACTGTATGTCCTGTAACAGTAAGCACTGTATGTCCTGTGACAGTAAGTGCTGTGTGTCCTGTGACAGTAAGTGCTGTATGTCCTGTGACAGTAAGCACTGTATGTCCTGTGACAGTAAGCACTGTATGTCCTGTGACAGTAAGCACTGTATGTCCTGTGACAGTAAGTGCTGTATGTCCTGTGACAGTAAGCACTGTATGTCCTGTGTGTTATGATTTTTCTGGCGTCTAGTTACCTACCCAATCAGGAGGTAGAGCAAATTGTTACGGCCGACCCAATTGGCTCGACAAAACAGCCAGGAGAGACCGCGCGGTGGAGCGGGGAAGGTAGCCAGCTGAGAGCGAGGGGAACCCGCACCCCGTCCCTCGGTTGACCCGTCACCCTGAGAGGGGGTCGGCTGCGAGGTGGGGGCGAATAACACTCCGGGCTACAGCCTACCACCTAGAACGGGTAGAAAGCCCATTCGCATTTTTCTGGCAAGTCCGCGCTCAGGGCTATATAGGCGCCCAACCGCAAATGTTAAGGGCTGAAATGTGAAATGCCGATTGCCGAGTGCCGATTGCCGTGTGCCGATTGCCGTATGCCGATTGCCGTATGCTGAAGGACGAAGGTATTACAGACGAGTACAGGCATTATCCTCGACAGCAGTGCTTCTGCAACAGGGGTGACTCTTGCCAGTCAGGAAAGGAACTCGGGCATTTTGGACCGGTGTTGTGATTGTGGAGCTGAGAGACGTGGCGTCTGCGGTATTCCTATCCAGCATCGTGAAAGTTAGTTTACGTACAGTGTAGGACACGACCGTAGCTCAAAGCTAGAGGAACAAACTTAGACGATAGTAAATCAAACTTGTTGATTTGTCGGTTTGTAGAAACGGTTATTTCTTGTGTGATCGTCGGTCGATCTGATTGTGTGTTAAGACGTCGACGTGACGTCATATTCAGAGAGGTTTTAGTACGGAAAGGATCAAGGTTTCTTGTGTTTACCGAAGTGAAGTATCGGTACGGTAAAATTCATAACCCGGTCAATAATGTGTGCGTGTGGACACGTATAGCGTAACTGGGATGAATGTATGAGAGTGCGAGTGATTGTTCTACATATGTCAGTAGATGTATATTGGAGCATCATTCTTTGTGTAGTGAAATATTCTGTTGTAACTGTAAATAAATAGAATAGTGTATTATCGCTGCCCTCTTTTATTAAGTTGTGCGCGTGACAAGCAAGGGGGTGGGGGCTTGAGCCGATTGGAAAGTGATTAAATTAGGTAGCGATTGCAGTGTTAGTTTCCCCCTTCTTGACACATTTTTATGTTGTGATAACTCTAGTCAACGAGCAGACGAGTAAAACACATAAGCGCCATACCCCTAGACACGACAGAGACAATACCGCGACACTGTGACAGTAAGCACTGTATGTCCTGTGACAGTAAGTGCTGTGTGTCCTGTGACAGTAAGTGCTGTATGTCCTGTGACAGTAAGTGCTGTGTGTCCTGTGACAGTAAGCACTGTATGTCCTGTGACAGTAAGCACTGTATGTCCTGTGACAGTAAGCACTGTATGTCCTGTGACAGTAAGTGCTGTGTGAGGTGTGAAACTGTGACAGTACTCCATGCACGGTCTATAAAACTGGACAATAACTGGTACAGTGTGAAATGTGAAATTACAACACTAACCACTGCATAGGCTAACTGGGATGATAAATTTGGAGTCAGCTGCGAAACAGTGACAATAACTTGGCTGCATGCTGTGGATCTGACAGTCATCCTAAAATTTGCTGTAAAACCACAACAGCAACTATTCTGTTGCAAAGAATTCATGTAAACTTTCCACATATTGTGCAGTTATGATGTAACATCAATGAAATAGTGTTTCCAATCAATGGGGATAGAAATAACCAACCTTAGTCCAGATCTGATGTGGGGCTACACGAGGAGGTTTGGGGGAAAGATCTTCATTTTCATGTTTAGCCAGGGGGTCAGGACGAGGGGAGTCTTCAGCAAAAATCCCCAGCCGAAGATCGATGCACATCTGCCAAGCTGCTGACATCTCACACAGGAACTACAAGATCAACACAAAAGCCTGTGTTAGTCAGACCAGAAGTAAACTGCAAGATTAACCCAAAACCTGTATTATTAAGATCAGCGGCAGTAAGCGCAGAACTGCAATGCCTAGGTGGCAACGTTAATGTATCTACTTTCTGAAAGGAATAATAATAATAAATAAATGTAGATTTTTTAGCGTGTAAGAACACATTTCATGCACACTTCGCGCGGATGAGGCACCAAGAAAAGGAGAGCCACTGAAAAAAGGAATGGTTTGGGACCATAAATTTTGATCATATAAATGACAGTTTCACAAGATCATAACTTAAGAAAGTACACGATATTCTTTTGAAAATGTCTCTCTTCTAAACTACCATTTGTAAGAGAGATTGCACAAGAGCTTCAGGGAAAAATGTGCTGTTAAATGAAATTAAGTTCTACAGCTTTCTACAAATTTCTTCTTCTGGGTGGACAATTTCTGGGACAGATGAGTGAACAGCCATAAGTCTCTAATTTAGAGTCAAAAATATCCAAGTAGAAGTTATTTGTTCTAATATTGGCCAAAAATATCTTAACTTGTGGGTTTCTTGAAACATCTCTCATAATGACGTTACTGTAATACCTCCATGCTGATGTCAGATCGGGCAGCTAGAATCCAGTCCCAGCAAGCAACTGCCATTTCCATGATCTTCTTGGAGAAATACTGAACAGGCGCCCAGCATATTGCATGCAGGAGTTTCCGGCTGATTTCTAAAAAATAAAGTACAGTATTCTTGTATTGATCATGGAAATACTTAAAGCCTGTAAATGTAGTTACCCACATCAGTAAGCCGCAGAAAACAAGGGCAGACTAAACCCCTTTGTGCCATGACTGTTGTTGCGTTATATTTTAAAACTTTGCTACTGATGTACGCTCCAAACGTCTTGCTGTCAACAGTAAGAGCACAAGCCACCATAAAAAATATATATATATGTATTGGGGCCTTATCTTCACCACGATGCCCAGAGATTTCCTTAGAGTCAAGGACCCCTAAAAAAAAACTTATCAAGGACCAGACAATACACTTTTATGGGCAGAAAAGGTTTGGTTTCATGGGGGTAAAAAAATAATGAAGTGTAAGCCCTTACCTCCAATCTTAATCTGCAAGGCACAGATACGAAACAAAGCCTTCTGGCATAAGACATTATCTGAAACATTTCAAATTTAAATATATATATTTTTCAAGACAACTTGTTCACAACATTTGTTAAATTGAAATTGCTTGTGTGTGGGAGGGGGGGGGGGGGGGGCTTTTTTGTTGGGGGGAGGTGGGAAGTTGGTATCAGCTAACTGATGTAAGGATCCAAGGTTGATCATCTGCAAGTATCACCACATTCAACATAATGAATTATTATACGCTAAGAAAATCATATCCGAATTCATTAAGGGAATGAGGCACAAAAGAAATTAGAGAAGAATCACCAACCTTTTGAAGCAAGTGCCTTCTCAAGGTCTCGGCAAAGCTTAGACTCGAGTCCTTCAAGACTGTCACACATGTCTTGCATTCCACACACCTGTCCGAAACCAGAGTTTTGCAGAAAAAGGCAATCTACTATGCTCAATGTATCATCGCAGTATGTAGCAATAATCCAGATAAAGTGAGTTGTGTTTATATTAGTCCTCAGTTTACATTAAATCCATTTTACTGAGCCCAAACAGGAAAAGGGGAATAAAACTGTGGTTGTCTAAAACTTTTCAACCTCATCAGTAATGAAACAGTAGTTCCAGGTAGAAGTCTTTATGTCACATATACCTTATATGTCATCCTGAGCTGACTTTTCTATTCTTCTGACACCCCGAACTCCTTTTGTTTAATAATATGAACAGCTTATTTTTAAAATATCTAAGAAGACTGAATTGGTATTTGAGTGCTCAGAACTTTTTCACAAAATGTCATCAGTTACTACCCACCCATAAAGCTGGGGATGAGGGTGAGGGTGGAATCCAAGCTGTGAGTCACAAATTGTAGATTATCAAAGCTCACCTCACCCATGAAGCGACTCCTAAGACTGAGGTGGGTCATGAAGTTGGAGCTGTCAGTGTTGACGCATGTTGGTCTTCGGTCCAAAGTGGCTGGCTAAAACCAGAACAATAGCAGGTAGAATAAAACATATAAAAAATTCCATCGACTACTCTACCCATAACTTATGTCCTTTTATAACATAGTAAAAGTCTTAGTCACTTAAATATATATTGCAGAAGAATCTACAAGATTGCACAACATTGTGGAAAGCCATGAATTTAAATCTGCATAAAAACAAGTGTACACATCCACTACAATTCAGCCTGATTTTATTTCAATTATTTGTAACAGCTTCAAATATCAGCATACCGTTGAACAGGCAAGTTAAAATTTTGGTCTAGGTGCTCTGCATACATGGGAGTTCAAGAAAGATTCCACAGTGCAGGAAGCTTTAATCTCTACAAGCAGAATTTGAAATCCAAATTGAAAGGACAGCAAAAATTATTTTTACCGTAAGATTGGCAAAATAATGACTACCAACACAGTAACAAGAGGAACATCCGACCCACCCCAAGTGGCGCTGCACTTTTGTTGTATCCGGCATAGTTAAGGACACTCTCCGTGGCAAGAGCCAGTCCAGAATGCTGGTAGATACCCGCAGAGACATTCTCCACGTTCAGCACATAGTGAATCAGGTGAGACCGCACAGCATTTGGGGCCCACTTCATCGACTCTTGCAGAATCCCCTTGCTGAACTCCGCAAAGTCCTTCACTGTGTTCTAGGAGAAGAAACAAATGTTTAAGGCCTCACATCCATAGGAGAGAGAGACTGAACTACGCTCTGCCAACAGATACTATCTGTGTTCAATAACCTTGTGCTCTGAGGTGACTGCACAGATCAACTAAGCAATGGCTACCCAACAGTTGGCACCACAATTCTTCATGTAAAAGATATCATTATCATGCCATACCCACACCAGAAGACTTAACGCTACCAAACTTGAACCCTGTGGGTGTATGGTTGAAACCTACCCAGAACTTCAAAGAAAGTCTTTTCTAACCTCTCTTTCCAGCATTGTGTCCATGATGCGGAGTGAGTATGGGGTACCTGATATACTCAGCTTAGGGGCATCGTCATGGGGATCCTGCAGCATACAGGATATGTACAGGATATAACTGTGGTTACTTCCCTTGCAGCATATAGGATATGTACAGCCCATAACTGTGGCTATTTCCCTTGCAGCATTTAGAATATGTACAGCATCTAGCGCACATCCTGTGTGCACATCTTGCCATAGTATGCATTCATGTCCTTGAGGTGGACTTCATGAACAGGAAGTACAATTTATTTCCAAATATGAACAATACATAATGTTGGTCATTTGTCATGCAGCCTGCATTGCATATACAATAAATCTATAATTTTGGTTATTTCTCGGGCAGCAGAAAGTATATAAACAGAATATAATTCTGGCCATTTTTCCTGTAGCACATAATTTTGAGTTTTTTCCCTGCGGCACACAGTATATAAACAACATACAATTTTGGTATTTTCTCTGAAGTACACTGTATATGTGCAGTAATTAATGATGCTCATTTCTCCCAACAAAGCTGACATGTACTCTTCATCAATAAAGACTTCATGTGCATCCCATCTGATGGCTTACTGATGACAGTCTGTCTGATGACAGACAGACCACTTTAATATTAAGAAATTCTTTCCATGAAATCTTTCCATGAAATCTTACCATTTCTAGACCTTTAGATAAGACCTGTAAAATATCCAGCATGGTTCTCAGCACTGTACCACTCCACAGCAGATGGGGAAACCTGTGTGTGCAGATTAAACAATCATTTTCACAAAGCAGATAGGGAGACTTGTGAGGTCAGGTAGAAGGAGCGTTGTCACAGGGAAAAAGAGTCTCTTCAATGGTTTACAGCCATGTTGCAACGCACTTATGTGCTCACAGAAAAATTAAGTCTCCACTGATCACTAATCCACCTTGATGTCAATTTGTAGACACTAATACCTGTCTGTAATGGCAGCTCATGTATAAAGTTACAAACTGGAACTTATAAATATTTTTCATTTTCAGATGAAACATATAAACAAACTCTCTCATGTAAAGCCTTGTGTCAATGATGGTTAAGTAATGATGTTTATTTTCAGATGGGGGAGTATGGTTTCATTTCCAAGCTCATGTACAAAAAACCATGTCACTGTTACTAAATGCAGATTCACTTTCCTGTTGAAGTGTATATGTTATTCATGAGTCAGACATTAAAGATAAATTTTTACTTCCCATTTTAGATCTTACTGATATATACTATTCATGGGTGTTAAATAATTATCTTGTACTCAGAATCTGAATGAGTGTGAAATGCTCAAAATGGCAAAGACCACCCTGCCCTCTCTACACTTAGTGAAGTCCACCTATGACGAACTGGGTAACAACAAAATTACTGTTACAACAAACTCAGTCTTTTTTCCCCTGCACATTCCCTTCTTACAGTCTATTTAAGAAAGTTGCAATGAACAAAAACTGCTGTTAAACATGACATATTTCCCTTATTGTCAACAAAGTTGTGTTGCCCTAACAGGCCAGGTCACTAAAATCTTCCCTTCATATCATGAACTACAGGGTAGCAAACAATGCTGCTGAAGCGGGCAAGGAGCTTATTACTTTCACACTTGGCATGCATGGAACCAGGGGCCATATAGTGTGCTTCTTCACTTTGGGCTGTGTGCAAGGTCTGCTGGCTGAAGGTCAGTACAGTGATTGGCCAAGCCGAAACCCATGCAAGTCACAAAGAGACTCAGGTTCCATCAGCTTCCCTGGGCTGGTTTGCATGAGCATTCATACCTCCTGTTCATATGTAAAAGATGATCATAAAATACACAGGGCAAGTGAGCCTTAAACCCATTCTTGTAACTGGAAGTGAAGACATGAATGATCATGCAATCTACCCCTGGTTCATTCTTGTACCCGTTCCAAGTGGGTACTACTTTCAACATGAATAACTTGAAAAGAAAACGTGAGTCTTTCTCGCTGGAAAGAAAAACAGACTGCATGGGGAAAAGGATCCAATTCTGAAGCCCTCGCGACTCTCAAATTCCCGAAAAGGCAAATTGTCAACAAAACAGTTGTTTCCAGAAATGCAGCTGTAAAAGGCGATATGATATAATCGATCAGCAGCGTGTTGCGTCAACAATTTGGTGCTGTTTTTACTTGGTTTAATGCCTCAAATCCTACTATAAGCTTCTGATATAACAAAAACAATTCTAACTCCCTTGAATTTCGTTGTAGGCGGACTTCACTGTGTTTCAGCTTTACATCATTTCTTCTGCAGTTTGTACATAAGGTTATTAAAGCCTCTGGCACACATTTAAACTTCTACACAGCCTTCACTTAGAGAGCCATTATGCAAAAATACCACAAACCTTTCCACCAGTCTTGAGAGAAAATTGTCCGCTACTCGCCGGATGCGTTTATTAGTGTCGTTGAACTGAATCAGAAGGTACTGAGCATGACTGTCTATTTCCTTCTCTCGTTCCTCTGTGCGAGGCTGTGTGAACAAAGTACAAACTGGTGCTTTAGACTAAGAAGTAGCATTTTCCCCCACTGCGGAATGAACCAAGGTTGGTTGGTTAGTTGTTGGTTGCTTAACGTCCCGCCACAAACTGGATGCATATCAGGATGGTGGACTATAGGGGGGATACGGTCCTGTTACTAAGCTTTTCACTGAAAGAACCACCAGACTGATAGCTGCAGTAAGATGGGCAGTGCTGACAGGCAGTTTAAAGTGCAGGGAGATGGCTAAATGGAGTTTGCACAATGTATAACTCCAGGAAATAATCCTTGGCCACACCAGGATTTGAACCACCAACCTTCCACTTGCTAGTCCACAGCTCTACCAGCTCAGGACACCAGGGAAAAACAAAACCCTCATAAAAGACTGATTATTTTATATGGATCACATCCCTCATTTGTTCAATTAAAAGTTTGGAAATGTAAACATTTTTAAAGATACAAATTATATTAAATTACAATCCACATAATGGACAAATATTACATCACAAAGAACAGGATATATAGGTAATATTCTGCAAAAGCTCAAGACACAAAGTTAGTTCTTATACCAAAATAACCACATGAAAATAAAGGCACTGTGAGATCTCAGCCTATACAGATGCCAATAAGCAAAGTGATGACTAGCAAGATGAAGTAATAAATGTTAGCATGTCTACAAGCCTGCTACCAGAGTTAGAGCATCAGTTTAAGGCTTACCTTGCTAGCAGCTAGGTCCAAGTAGTTGCCAAAAGCCTTTTCCGCCACTGCCTGCACGCAGGTCCACATTCCTACACAAACAAACTGCATGCAGCCCAATAGCGTAGCTCCTTGCCTTGCATTACCAGACTTTGCACAGCTACACTTTTTTCAAAATATTTTGAAGACAGCATATCACAACAGTGCATCTCTCATACAAGATCTCTTGTTCAGCATTAAGAAGAACTTTCTTTTCTCATCAGTCTAAACATGGCATTCATACTCAACCCTCAGTCTTGAGTCAGAGTTCCTACCATTATCATCCAGGTCAATGATTCGCCCTAGCTATCGTCCATATTCTCAATGCTTGAAGAATTAGTTATACAGGGTACAAGACAAAAAAGTTTTGGTTTTATATTTTGATCTTAGCTCAGGAAAAACCTGTATTTAGCATTAGCCTTCCTCATTACTGAAAATATAGGAACTCACCATCTTTGTCTTTGATCAGGACATCATTTTTGAGGTATTTGAAGAGACCGTGAAATGCTTTTGGGTCTGAGGAGTACGTGATCCTACAACCAAAACACACAAACAAGTGTGTACACATGAATGCAGGCATACACACACACACACACACAGAGTGCAGTTGTTTTGCTATTAACGCCTTCACATTCACATTTGTCAAAAACTGTACAGTCCATGGAGCTCCAATTCTCATCACAAATTAAAGCAAAGTCTGCAATCATTACACAGCCACACACTGCATTCTGTGCTAGCTGCAGCAGTTTCACACCCCGATTTAATAGAAGATATTTGGAAATGAAGAGCTGGGACAAGGGACATAATAAATGACTCTAAAAAGACTGGACACAACATGCATTTGTGGTTTGTAAGGTGTTGTTACACGGTTTTATGTCATGAGGTAACTTTGAACCTGATCAGCTTGTTTTTAAAACCCATTTCAATTATGGGTGGACGTGTCGATCTGTGCTGTTGCAAATAATTTCACCACATTGTTGATTGAAATAAACATTTCTTTCCTTTGGAAATAAAATGTCAACAAATCACACTGTCAACACATTTGTTTGCCCAGTCAATTTTTTTTCTTTTTAGGGATATTGTCTATTGCCACAGATCCACCATAATATTAGCTTCCTAAAATGTTGTCACCATTTTCATATTCTGAAACCACTACCACAGTTGTTTTCAACCTGTTACTTACAAAGTCTGTCAGGATTTTCACACACACACACACAGATGCTTACCTCAGTGTCTCAAGGCGTAACACAGACAAAATGTATGTGCACTGTGCAAAAGTAAATCGAGAGATAACTGCAGCTGCATCTGGGTTGTTGTCCAGCTGAGCAATAATGTTGGTACGAAGTTCGCTCAACTCTCCCTACAATCAAATGGTTAAAGATCACCAACAGGGAGGGGATTTCAGCAGACAGCCAAACCTTTAAGTAAATTTTGTTGAAACATTTTCATTTTAAAAAAGCCTGTGCCATGAACTCTTTGGCAAATAAATTATACTTCCTGCAAATACATTCTTTACGAAAAAACTAAGGGCCACATACTGGCGCCACAGAGTCATTCCTCAAGGCTGCATTGTACAACAGTTCTTTGCGAATGGCCTCCTTGGACAGCAGATGGGGAGACTTTGTGGCAATCACACACACTCCACTGTACCACTCATGGGGCCAGAGACCTGCACAGTCACGCACGATGATACAAGATGATGTGCTTTTTCTATAGGACAGAACAAAACATAAATGAGCTTATCAACTATTATTCAACTTCCTTGCTGTTCTGACAAAATCTGTGACAGTTCAGGCTTATTTCTTCAAAAAAAAAAAAGAGAAAGTGGCTGGTAAGTCTCACGTTGGATAGCAGCTACAGCAAGCTGACTAGAAAAGACTAAAAGTACCTGAGTCCTCATCAGTGAAACCCATGACAACGGAGTACTGCCAGAAGTCACGGAAGAGTTTGTGCAGGCGTCGATTTGGATTTTTGATGACTGGCAGGCGTCTCATGAGCACAGCTATTACAGGGATCAACACTCCAAGGTTACCTGCTGTGCTGGAGGCCTGCCACAGTCCACACGCTGAAGATTACAGTCTAAATCATGGCTTATAACTGTTTTGCCAGGTGTCAACATTTAATAATACAACCAAAATTATTTTTTGAATGCACAGAATTTATCCTATCTTGTTGTGAGTTAAATAGTCTTAATACGTATGAAATTCATTGCGAGAATTTCTCTGCAGTTCTTTTAAGGCAGAAACAAAATTACACACATATACTGTCTGATTTTATAAAACATTCCCCCACAAAATTCTCTTTCTGATCAAACTACTTTTATCACAATGATCTAATTAACAGCAAACCTTCATAAGACCTCACACTTTCTGATCAAACTACTTTTATCACAATGATCTAATTAACAGCAAACCTTCATAAGACCTCACACTTTCTGATCAAACTACTTTTATTACAATGATTCCATTAACAGCTAACCTTCATGAGACCTGACACTTTTTCGCTGACTCGCTTGGCTTCCAGACCCATCTGCACAAACAGCTCTAACAGTCGGGACAGCAAGTCAAGCTGTTCTGCTTCTCCAGAAATGTTGGCAGCAATATTGGCAAGTGCATTAATCACAGCCTGCGATACTTGTCTGTTGATAAAAATTGATGATACCAAGGGCATTAATGCTATCTGGGATTAATCTCAGGTCTCACTAATTACCTGCTGAGAAAGATGATTATTAAACAGCCTCTTATTCTTATGACTTGATGAAAACAATATTGCAAAAGACATTATTCATAACTTTCTGCACTAAAGTGTCGACGATATTGCGAACACAAGGATGACATGGATGCAGTCTCTGCTACCTTTTGAAACTGAGAGTAAAATATGAGGGTAAGCCACTCCAAATTAAAAAAGGGAGTAAAAGTCAAGACGAAACATTAGTTTTAAAAAGGTGGGTACATTATTTACAAGCTGCCAACTTCCCTCTTAAAATTAAACTTAATCATGCAGTGACCATCACCCTCCCAAAAAGATTTTTCATGCTATTTTAAAAAGCTTGCAAAATGCACGAATATGTGATGCTGCCACAGAAAAATCACCTGTAACCACGAATCTTTTCGTCTGCCTCTGTTGGTTTGTATGGTGCGCAACTCTCAACACTGATCTGTGCAAACATGGACATCACTTCATGGTAGATGCCAGACTGAAACAGAGGAGGCATTTCACACAACTTGATGAAGAGCAACCATTTGGTGGTCCTCTCATATACAACGTCCGCTTACATGCACTAACATCATTATCACAACTCAATGTTCAGAGCTGGTATTCAGTGCCACATTTTGGCATGTAAGTCTTCTTTACCCATATACTAAGATACTTATCTTGTACATAAAGACAGGGTAAAGGGATTTCTTTCTTATCTATATATAATTGCTATTTGTTCTGGTCAGCATGCCACCCACTCACCTCCATCATTTTGCTTTGTACCTCCATTTTTTTTTCATTTTACTTAACAGATACAACTGATACTTATGTTGCTATGGTCTGCCACATTCCCCCCACCCCCCTCCAGCATTGTTTAGCTTTGTAACTGCACTTTTCTTGTTTTACTTTCACGTGTGTTGTTCTGCTCTGTCTACCACCACCCATCCATTGTTTGTTTGTTTTTTTTAATGGCACAAAGGTGTGATCTCTTCAAACAATAACTGTGGAAATGTTACTACACATCTGCTTTCATCTCAGGCTGCTGACTTTGACTGTTCACTACTTTTTAGGGCTTACTGCTGCAAATGCCATAACAACCATAATACACAGCATTAAATAGTAACAGTAAAAGCTACACTGTTTTTCATGTGCATGACCAGGGATGGGGAAGTTCCAAAATTGTCCATATCCCCATGGGCTTAGTACACGTAACTGAACTTTTTTAATGGAATTGCAATGTCTTATCTGACAAGGAAAAACAAAGCTTTCCCACCCATGCATTGGGCTGTGCAAAAACATAATTTTAAACTTCCTATACCACAGTATCCAATAATAAACCATAACAGTCAAGGGAAAGCCATAACACTTTAAATGTGTTGAGATTGGTATGTAGCATCCAACTCTACAAAAAACTGTAACAGTTATCTGAGTTATGTGAAAACTTTTATGTTTGACATGTGTGCTGCTTTGCTCTGCTACAGTGTATAGAAAACAGAAATCAGAAAGCAGTGCACGCAACAGAGGAATTAGCTTGAACCAGTGACCTTGTTCTTACAGATAAATGACATGTATTCTCAAAACATTTTCATAAGTAATCAAAAAATAAGTCAGTATACTACAAAATTTGGCTTTCATTCCAAATCACAGTTGAAAAAACAAAATAAAATAAACCCACGCATCCAGCCATGACCATGCTGCCAAGCTGATCCACAATCAGCACATCAAGAGGTGACGGTGGTGAACAGAACCGCTGCTGAAAGATTTGCAGGATGGATTCCACAGTCTTTGGTGTGTCCTTCAGCGAGACTGCCAAGTGGCTGAGTGTCAGAATGGTGTTTGTTGAGATCAGGTTTGATTCCCTGGTGATCAAAACAGAACTCTTAGATTCAAACACTGACTGAAAAAACAGTTTTCTTTATGCTTGTTATTCTAATACAAGTATTAGACTTCAACTGCTGTTCACACTTAATCTGTTATATGTTTCACATTCTGTAACATTTTGCATGCTGAAGAAAAATTTAACATTGTATGTTTTTTTAAAACTCATACAGGGTAACAGTTCTCCAGTTTATTTGAAAGAAACTAACAGAAAAAAATAAAAAGAAACTGAAAACTAATGACAAAGCAAAACACTACTAAAATTCTAAATAAATTGTTAGATCAAATACACAAAATCAGGATGTAAAATTAGTTTGCATGAACTGAGTCAAATATTAGTTTAAAGTACATGAGCTTGTTTCAAGCTGCTAGCCAGTCAAAACAGTGAACAGGGGTTAGAAAGGCAAAGTCTGACAGGGTTTAACTAAGCTATATTAGAGGAAACAAAATCAAAATATAACACGGATTAAAGACAAACTGTGTTTTAATTTTAAACTCTAACTTAACAGATTTTGTTTAATCTAAGAAGTTTAATATTCTGAGACAAACACACAGCCACTCCTGTGGAAGCACACACATACATTTCTGTTACATGAATGATGAGGGAAAAATACCAAATTTAAGATAAAGTAGCATCTAATTTAAATTCACTGTGATGCATAAAAGCTAAAAAGTGTACATTTTTATGAATGTGTTTGCCTGTATCCATGCACAAATGTCTCTGCATATATATCTTGCACATGGGTACCCTCAGGTAAAATTAGCAGGAACAAAAACAGTAAAGAGAGAAAGAACAGAGAACAAGTGCAGTGTTCTATGGGCCTCTTTTCACCTGATGTTGTAGATGTATACACCTGGATAGTTTGGCAAACTAGGACATATGTTCCAACAGTTAAGACAGGCTTTAAAGTTTAAACATGAAAGCAAACATCAAACAGTAGGCGCTTCTGGGATATAATGAGACACAAATCAGCTGGGCAGCATGGAGGGTTAAAGGACAGGGAATATGATTTTCTTTATCTTGTTGCTCTGTTATACACTGTTTTAGTTTTCTTCCTCAGTTGATAGGATCTTAGCTGGATGCAAGTAATATGTTCCAATATATTATTGTACTGTTAAAAAAACTGAGTGATTCCTGTATAACAGACTGTCATTTTATGTACTCTCCGTTTTTCTGAAAGAAGCCATGTTAGTCAGTACATAATCAATCCAAAAGTCAGAGATTTCTTTGACATCAAGATGCAGTAAGAAGGTTGCCGATCAACAATTGCAATTTTTACATAGGTTCTTAATATCAACACAAAGGGAAAAGTATTCAATCACCAAAATTACAAAGCTCCCTTACATCACAAAAAATAACTTCATAACAGAGAAAAAAAGTATCTTCAACAAGCGCACCAACACAAAAAAGTCATTTCCTGGTTCCTACTTTGCATGCACAAACTTTCATTTTCAATCCTAGTGCATTATATTATACAACAATCTGTAGGAATGTCTTTTGTACTTTCTGATATGTTTGTTCATTTTGGACCTCAACACCACCCTTTGAGTTAATTCTCCCAGTTTCCCACCCAGAAGTGCTCATTATGAGAAGTTTCTGGGTATCAGCAATGTAAGTTTGTAAAAAAAAATTTACACTCATTTCATGATTTGTGATGGTGAAAGATGAAGTTAATATTTGCAATTCTGTAATAACTTTCAACTCAAATACCTGAACAAGCCTTATACAATTTCTTTCCCTAAAAAGAAGTCACCCAGTTGTTACAAGTTACCATAGTCTCACCTATCTATTTATCAATGATACAATAATCACTCTTGTTAAAGAAAATGATAATTTACATGCAGATATTTATACAAATTGGACACTTTTGGTCTGTCGATCTCGCCCATCCACAACAGTCACCTTCCCAGTCGTTGCATTTCTCTCTCTCTATATATATATATGACCTACACCCCCTCCTGTCTTTATACACATTTTTTTAAAATCCACCCCCAGTCACTTTTTGCATACTTTGTCATCACAAATCTCAAGGGTGGCATGTCACAGGTGATCATCTTCCGCCTGCGGACGGGACACAACAGGCTCAATCAGCACATGCATAAGAGGCTTCGCCTTGCACCGTCCTCAAAATGCCCCTGCGGAGAGGCCGACCAGACGGCTGAACATATCCTGCAGGAATGCAGGGACCACCGGCAGCTGAGAGAGGACGTCTGGCCGGAGCCTACGAGCCTCCAGGAGAAACTGTACGGCCGGGCGGAAGCACTACAGAAGACCAGCCAATTCATCCTTGCCTCCGGACTCAAATTGTAGCAGCGATCGCAAAGAAGAAGAAGAAGAAGACTGTCTCCCCCCACCCTCCCCATTGTCTCTACCCCAAATGATCGCATTTCCCTACCCCCATACGAATGTGTATATATATATTGCTGGACCACCACCCCACCCCACCCCCTACCACCACCAAAACCTCTTATAAGTTTGCCATCACTGGCTATATATTTGACCGACAGCCCCTCCTATCTATATATATATATTTTTTTAAAACTGCCCCCAGTCACTTTTTGCATTTTACATCATCACACATGTCAAGGGAGGCACATCACTGTTTCCCCCACCCTCCCCATAGTTGCTACCCCAGATCATTGCATTTCCCTACCCCCTAATATATATTGCTGGCCCCCCTCCCACCAAGATTTGCATATGACCTCTGATAAGTTTGACGTCACTGGCTGACATAGCTCGGGTACCAGGCCATGTCAGCCAGTCAACTAGCAAACAGCACCCAATCATTTGTTAAAGGTATGACAGGATCCTACCTAGTCAATAAGACAGCATTTAGTCATGACAGGGTCCTAGTCAATGAGATAGAATTTACAGGGTCCTAGTCAATAAAATAACATTTAATTATGACAGGGTCCTAGTCAGTGATATAGCATTTTGCTTTGTAGCACTCTAGGGCAGTACAGACATGAAGATGAGCGTTTCATTTGGGATCATTAGAGATTTGTCTGTGACAAGGGACTGCTTATTGAAGCTCTATCAAATTTTTCTGGCACAAATGCACAAAGGAACTTACCTCCATTTCACATTCCCATTTTAATAACACTCATTATAAGAAGATGACAATATGACAGTAGTAAACCAAAACCTTACAATAATTAAAAGATGAAATGGATAAATAAAATCACAAAGCTTTGACATGAAGAATTATGTAAAGTTTTATGGTGCAACAAACAACAAACTGTAGATATAAAATGACCTTATCAGATAATGCAGCTTCCAAGCCTCTCCTGTCAATTTGCTGGTTCTGTTGCTGAATAATTATTGTCACTGATGTTTTCATTTCATCTGCTGGTGGTCATTAACTTGCAGAGATTAGCTGAGGCTTGGGGTAATAAAGGTACGACAAAGGGAACTTGGCCAAGCGAGACTTAGACAGGAAGTCGACGTTTCTGGGCATGGCCCCCATCTTCAGGACAGCACAAACAGATAACAAATAAAAAAAATCACTTAGCTGACAGACGCGGGTCATGCAGGGTTAATGGACAGGAGGAAAGTGTGGGGAAGAGGGACAGCGATTTTTTATTTGTTAGTATCTGTTTGTGCCACCCTGAAGAAGGGGCCAAGTCTCGCTTGGCCAAGTTCTCTGTTAGTGAAGTCGACAAGAACAGGGTTTCACAGTGCTTTCCATCTTTAAACAGAGCCAAGCTGAAATTGAAAAAATTGTTTACTGTGTACTGTCAAATCAGCAGTGAATGCTATCTCAGGGTGGATAGGAGGGGAAATGGTGCTGACCAATGTTGGAAGAACAGGAAGAGGGGTTAAAAGGCATTACCTAGAAAAAAAACTAGCTGCCTGGTACGTCTAGACACAGAATATGAACCCACAGCCCTCTGTTTTCATGACAAGCACACACTATGCTACAGGCCATCTCTAGCAAAGCTTGCAAGCAAGGATCAAATAGATGGTCTGAACGGTGAATTTTGTTAATGCTCTGGATCACGTATCAGCTCTTTACCACCACAATGCATCATTTCAAGAAAGTTTTATTTTGACAGGAAATCAAAAAATCAACAAGATAAAATTATTGAAAAGATGCCATATCTTCAAATTACTTTTAAGGACAGATGGTTAATAACTTTCTCACATGCACATATATATGCACTTTCATGGCCATAAAGGTATGATACATAAGTGGCACAGCACGTGCATATGAACAGAAAGGTATAGCTGGTATGACTGTAAACCTACTTTCAAAAACACTGTAGTCTTCACTAACATTATCCAAACTTCTCCCAGACCCTGAAGTATTTTAAAACCAAATACACTGCTTTTTTCCCATATCTGCAAGTATGTGCAAGTCAAGTGACTTGTTTCATGTAAACTGTGCACTCCTTAAAGATTATCAAGAACCATTTCACCACAGCAAATGCATGCAAAAGCTAGTGGCTAGAATGCTAACAGTAAAACAGAAAAAAGCTCGTGAAACACTTCTGAGATACTGAAAGGGGGAGCACTCTTTGCCTTTCAACATCTGCAGGCTCAAAACTGGTGCTGTTGGGCTGAAGAAATTTCATAACATATTTGAGCTGCTTCCATCGCTCATCTGCAGATTTTGTTTTCTTTGCTCTGATTCAAGAAACAAAACAAATAAAAAACCAATGCACATAACAAAAGAAAATAAATAACCAGGGTGAAGCAGGCACAAGACTAATGTAAAAATATAGGCAGGAAAACTGCTTGAAATCGTCCTCTGGTAAGCTAGAAATGGGAAAGTCATGTTAGTTTTTGTCTAACGTCAATCAGACATTTTAAAGTGGAATAAAAGGGATTTTTCTGAGGCAACACTGCACGGTGTCGCTGAACAAGAGATCTTTAAGAATCTCTTGATATTCTCATCATAAAGAAATAATTTTAAATGGGTCAATACCATTAAATTTAAAACATTTAAATGATACAACCAAAATTACTCTCACCCACAAGCAGATTCCCATGCCTATGAAAATTAAAATTCAACATAAATACAAGACAAAAGCAAAGACCAGATTAAACTTTTGTGTTGACATATTTGGTAGACACACAAAATGGAGTGATCGCCAAATAACATTCAGCCCTAACAGATGAACATTTTTTTCTTTAGACCGCCAATCTTACAATCTGCAGTGCAGTGATGCCTGGATTTGATTTTTTTTTTTTTTTTACAAATCTATTAGTGTAACTCATTTTCATATTCACACTGTTGTGCAATTGTGTCTGGAAAACACATAGCTTTTTTTAAAAATGGACTTAATAACTTCATCCCTCTAGTAATTTTAGTATGTGAACAAAGGATCCAAAAGAAGGTATTATTCTCCTATAAATGAGAACTACAAATATTTATAATGTCATGTTAGGAATTTTAAGTGTGTCTGGTCACTTCTGATGGCCAAATACACACATGCAACGTGCACATAATGATGGTTACATGCACAACACAGCTATGGAAGCCTGCTGCCATGCTCTGGCTGACTATGCATCCCCATGCACCAGCCTGTTGTTATGATACATTTCAACAGTACAATTCCATGCCATTACATAATAAATGATGCTATAAGGTAGACATTTTAAAGATCTTTTCTGAAATTTTTCTTCTCACTGGAAAAGTGAAAGGTCATCTGAAAGGAGGGAAACAGCAGGAAATGTGCACATTATATGTGGTGACAGATTAACGAGGGAATTCGCATGGTGTGCCGTCTATTTTTTTTTTTGGCATCAAATGTATACAAGTCACATTGATATACAGTGTAGCAGTGAATACACTTACGCAAAAGCCAGGAATAAAATATATGTACAAGCCTTATGGGAAGAAAACAATGGAAATAGGAAGGCACAGGTAAGGCTTTGTTTATTGAGTAACATCGTCGGCAACGGAGACTGTATCATGATGGGAGAAAGAGGGGACAGGATGATGGAAGAGGCAGAAGGGGTAGACAACTAGAGAAGCCAGAGAAAACCCCTGACAACCAGCCCTGTAAACAGGTGCTGCGTGTAAAGAAAGTATTTCAGACACAGGTTCTAAAACCACAATTTTCTGTATTCATGGCTAAAGCATAGGTTGCTCTTACTTGCGAGCTTTTTTCATTCCATACAGTACACCACACATCCATACACACGCACTCGTGCTCTTTCACACACACACATGCACACAATTTCATTCAGTTTTCCACACAAAGATGATGTCGTCAATATGGAAAAAAAAATTAAAAGTCAGTTCCATAAAAGGTTGTGGAATCTTTCAAGCAAAACAAAATGTCTGAATATCACATCTAGTTTAATTAGTTGTTTGTGCCTTTAAATCTCAAATCCGTTAAAAATTGTTTTAGTTTATTTTTCATTTTTATATACAGAGACAAATTTCTATATTTTAAGTATCGTTAGCAGAAAGTCCAGCACCACTTGCAACAAACACTTTAATTAACAATCAGTAGTGTGATTAACAGCATAAACTGAAATTCAATTTGAACAAGAACCAAAACTATTAAAACTTTTTGTCAAAAGGAAATGCACCATACATCTGTGAGAGTGCTGGAAAAAGTGATGATTTTGCTGGTTTGTGCCTGCAACAAGTGACTCTGTTTCATGACACTGACCACAGTGCCAGCGGCAAGATGGAGTTGTGACCTCAAGCAAAAAGGACAAAGACAAGAGAAAAGTGTGCATGGACCACAGTACTATATAGTATAAATTATAAATGAGAACAGTTTACATCGTTGCAAACTCCCTCTCTTGGCTGGGATTTAGTATCTCTGGTAACTACTGATCTGGTTCATAACTGTGACATGGGCACAGCAGACAGCAGTTCAAGCTAAACAATCCATGCAATGTAGCATCAGGACAATCACCGGCAGACTATGTGTGTACTGATGCGTAAACTCGGCACAAACTTGCAAGGCCCAAGAAAGACATTTTACATAAAAATTAAAACAATTATTTCATATGTGTAGAAATATCATGGAAAACAATTACTTCTCATGTGTAGAAGAATAATGCTAAACCAGCTGTACACAATAAAGTCCCATTTTCTAGTTATCTGCCTGTTTGTGTTGTGTGTTCTGTCCAGTCCTAATGAAGGGGTTGTGCCCTGAAATGTCAACTTTATGTTTATTGTATAGTTTGGCTCAGTTTCCATTGTTATCAACTTTTTTCAAACCAGCTTTAACACCGGTCCTCAAATGTAAAGGTACCCCACAGAACTACATCAACGATTACTTCTCCAGTCTGCCTATCAAGGTGACTTTTGATAAAAATGTTTATAAAAATGAAATGGTAACAAAGGAAAAAAAAGATGTTCACAGATAACTTGAGCGGCATGTAAAGAATCTTATGTTAATGGAACTGAGAAGTTTTGATGATTTTCTTGGCCAAATGCTCATACAGCACAGACATGAAAATAAACAATCATCCACTGAGGTATATTATTGTTACTCCTTATTCCAGGCAATATCTCTTTAACATCACTTCCAGAAAAAAACTGCCAACCAAATACTTAATCAAGAGCCCAACTATACTCCTAAATAGACAACAGTAAGGACGAAGAACAAGTGCACAAGCATCTGTAATAACAGTGGTGACGTGTGTAGCAGGGATGACATGTGAAAACAAGTCTAAGTCCACAATGTGTACTTACCGATCACTCATTTCTGCACGGTACAAACGGTTGGAGATGGACGCCAGAAAAGCTTGGATACAATCTGGATCTACGTTTAAACCTGCCTTTAAAGCTCTGAAAAAGACCAGTTGTCATGAAGGTGATTATCCGAAAAAAGCTTGAAACTGATTACCATTTTTCATTAGGAGTAAGTGAAACGTCACAAAAATATTCACAAACCCATGTACGCCCCACGATGCCAGACTCACCTGCAGATGTTGTGAATGGCATTGTCGCGGAGATTTTCAAGGGTAGTCAGAAGCTTGTCCTTGGGCTTCTTGGCTCGTTTGGACCCCTGCTTGTCCTCATCGGTGACAGTGATGCGAATGTTGCTAGGGCTTCCTGTGTTGGTGGATGTTGAGTACTTGTTCAGCTTGCTCAAGATGGGAGATGGACTGACAAGAAAGTCTCTCAGGGAAGCAACCATTGTGGAGGCAAGATGAGGGAACTTCACTGCCAGCTTTCCAATAGCCTGAAATTTACAGTAAACGACGAACTCTGTTGCTGCCGTTGCTCAAGTGGACAAATGCCACACATTGTGACATACTGAACAAGCATGACCAGTAAAACAGCAAACTCTGGATCATTTACATGGAATAAAAAGGAAACCACATTACAGGGGGTTGTATAACTAGATACAGAAAGACTAATAATTAGGCTAGGATGAAGTAAGTCAAGAAGAAACAACATTTACCTCAAGTGCGACGAGGGTGAGAGGGGTGTGTGTCAGAAGCAATCTCTTCTCTGTGTTCATGCTGATCTTTTCTGACAACTTCAGACACAAGTTCTCAGCATCTAGTTAAAAATTTTTAACAAAATGTGCAAGAGTGCAAGCAAAGAAGGATACCTGATGTAAGGTCCTCCAGCATCAAAATACTCATTCCTAGCTCACCATAATGTCTTCTAGTATAAAATACTCATTCAGGGATGCGGCATTAAGGTTTCTCATACTACTCACCAAAGTAACTTTTCCGCTTCAAATAGTAACAAGCTATTGTCTAATTCTTAAGCCATGCTCTAAACCACCGAAGTAGCTGAAGAAAATAAACAGCTCAGTTTAATTCGCAAAGCTTACTTCAGTAGTTTTTGTATAAACAAATGTTGCAGAATATGTGAATGACCCATGTTAAAAAACGATCTGATATTCAGAGAAACAGGAAAGATGCATGCGCTGTAAGAAAGCTTGCTACCGACATGCAACCATAAAGAGGCTGAGACACATTTGTGCACTTACAAACATGCAATTTTTTTATTCTGCTACAAAAACAATACTTTGTTTAAGCATCCGAAGAGCAAGGCCAGAAACTATGCTTTCAGTCAGACGTAACTAGAAAGCATTTGTTCCTTGAAGAAAGAATAGGTAAGCCCTACAGTCTGCCAAAAAATACCAAACCTGCTTCATCTCGAATGGCCCAGAAGAGCAGGTCAACGCAGGCTGCAACACTGTGTACATTCAGGGAATACGGACTGAAATCCAGAGGTCGGTTGAGATTAGTTGGGTGTCGTTTCTCCAGTTCCGCTTGCCCAGCCCGGTACAGATCCGTCACAAACTCAAACACTTCCCGCATGAACAGTGCTGGAAGATCTGCAAAGCAAATCCATTTTAAATGCACATAATAGGAAATTATATAATTTTGTAATACAAAAAAATCAAAACAGATACATCCCAAAGTGCTGTCTAAACAATCACTCATTACAAGTAGAAAATAAAATTTTAAAAAATCAAAACCTGAAAATTATTCTAATGCTAGAATTTAATTGACCAAATACAAGCAGGTACATAGATCTTACCTTTTTCTTGTTCAAGGACATCTCTCAACAATGTGACCACAACAACTGTGATGGTTTCACTGTATGACCTGTAAGGGAAGCGCACCAAGTTTCCACCCTGCACATATTTAATGATCACAACATTTTGTAAAATTTCCCTATTGTGCCAAGAAATTTTGTAAACAGACAGCCTGCCTAAAAAAATTAAAGCAATGTAATTATTTTATTTCACTTTCCACCTGGACTACATCAAAACATTAAAAAACATATTTAGAAAGAAAGTGTTTGATAATATCTCCTACTATGTTAATGTATAATGAAAGATTTCCATTTGCATATCATAGTATTTCTCCTATTCATCTAAAAGAAGCAAGAGTAAAAACTAATTCAAAATGTCATGCACATCTTACACATCTGCGGATGTATTCCACAACCATGGCATCCAGGTTTTTCAACATGTCTTTATTCAGCAGCCGCTTAGCCTGTAAGATATAAAGTTAATATAACAGTGTTGAAAGCAATACATGGATTGCTGCATGTTTTATAACAAGATACTATGTAGCCACTTATTCCTTTGAGGCACTGGGACAGAGACCATAAAAGAAGGAAGTCAAGAAGCCCATGACGAGAAAAGCAAAATAAAGTCTCCACTGACAGGTATGAAAAAAATAATTGGACTTAAAACTGTGACTGTGTCCTGAATGTGTAAAGTCATTCTTTGTTCCTTTTTAACATTTACTTGTAAAATTAGGAAACCTGTTTCAAAAGGTAATTAAACAGATGAGTTTATCACCGGCCACACAGATTGTAAATTATCTTGAAAGTTAGACAAAAGACTCACCACTGCAACAAGTGTCTGAAGATGACTGCTGGAAAACTTCAGGTGGTCCTGTTCTGGAATGATTTCAAAGCCCCATGGCTTGGTTCTGGTAAAACTTGATCCGACCTGATGCAAGACACCCATCGCACCTCCTGAATCTCATATGAGCTACTATACTAGACAAGAAGTTAACAATGTGAAATCTAAATCCACAGTAACGTATTAACTCTACATTTTTTACAGTCTTGCTCAAAATCTGTGAAAGAGGTGACTGACTCTGTTTGAAAACAGAGACTATCCTATGGGACTCTTCTATACCACTCATATTCAAGTCACTGCTTGTGTGAAATTAAAACTAAACACTACACAAGTCCACAATGAAAGTACTAACCTTGTTGAAGTATATTTCTACAGGATCATTTTCTACAGCACTGTTGTTTTCTCTTGGACATACATCTAAAGGAGAAGGTGAGCTTTCCCGAGAAGGTAACTCTGGGGGATCCAGACGTGTGGGCTGAGGACTCGTAGGACTTGGAAGGTCAGAACTGAGCACAAGGGACGACATAGTACGAGGCAAAATAGGACGAAATGTGTTAAACGAGCGACGCTGCTTTGCAGGTTCATTTTGTGGCTGCTCTGCAACCTCTTTACGAAGATCAAGATGCATGGAGAGGAGGTAGGAGATAAGAGGCATCTCCTCGTCGCTGGATCGGCCAATTGCTCGGACCATCCCAATCAAGACAGGAACAATTGAAGAGCATATTATGTCTGGTGAATCGAAAATTATGTATTGAGTTTGATGAGGAGTTGGAACTATGAATTATGCATGACCAAATGCAAAAGGCTAGATAGTATTTACAAAGTATGCATAAAATGTAAACTGTGCATAATCAGTGGAAAAAAAAGAGCATCATACACATGAAAATGATTTCAATGCTACTTATAAGCAATAAACATAATATATAATTGATAATAAATACAGCATCCACTTTCACAAATATATCTACTATTACAATTTTAAACCATTACAAAAACGAGAATGTCATAACATAAAGAGGAATGTCTAACTGTATGTCTCAGTTATATTCTTCTCTTGGCAAATCAAAATTTAAAATTAATAAAATTCAAGTATGAGCAAAGACCTTCAGGAATGGCATAGGTCCCCTCTAAAAGTTTTGTTAAAACTTCCATAACATCCATTTGGGCGGATATAATCTGGGACAAACAGAAAAGGAAATGAACCATAAAGTTGCTTCATAGCAGAATAAACAGAACTGTATGCCGTGCTTAAATCCCCCCGCAACCAAAGTTCTGCATGCCATAGCATACTGACATTTGTAAGCATACTTACATACTCAGTCTCACCAGTTGCCCACCACTGTCTCAATCTACTCACTCACTCGCACACTCACCCACCCACTCACTCACATCTACGTGTATGCACATTCTCTTGCCCCCTCCCCCCACCCCCCAAAATAATCTAGCAGCTTACATCCACACATTGGCACCATCTTACCAGAAGCACCCATCAAGTATTTAAAATGTAACATTTGAAATGCACAGTCTAGAGTTACATAACACAGAATGAGGCACGTTTAGCCAAACCATGCAGAACACTTCAGTGACAGTACCATGTCTCTTGAGTCTTCATCTCTGAATGCAACGTCACTGAGTATGGTGTTCAAGCAAAAGCTAAAGCACTCTGGCATCGGCAACTCTAGAAAACAAACAAGACCATCCCACTAGTTTATGGATTACATGAGTAATCACACTTTAATTTACCCCAACAATTCTCAGTGCCAAAGTACTTGATAAAAAGAACACTTCTGCTTATAGAAATGATCCTACTATAGTACTGTCACACATATGCAAAGCTGCAAAATCCAAATCCTATGGGTGTACTTTAGCATCCACAATGAAAAAAGCAAGATTAACTTTTAAGTGTCAGTTTCCAACATTTCGTCATTTCTTGAAAGACATATACAGTACAATACCACCACATATAAACACATAGATAACAAACATACAAACAAAAACTTTGGTACTGAGCAATGTTTGCTTGAATATTTTCAAAATTCAAACTCACTGAATCTGTTGAAACCCTTTGGCCCCTCTATCCACCTTGCCTTAGGCAGCCCTTTCAACACTGTCAGAAGGTACTGCAAAATCTTTTCTTTATGCTGAAAAATACCAGACATGTAAAATGTGTAAGAACTGGCTGACATGTTGGAAGGAGATACTGCACCGTGTCCTGTCTTGTGTTGTATTCTGTGTGCTGTCTTGTGTTGTATTCTGTGTGCTGTATTGTGTTGTATTCTGTGTCCTGTCTTGTGTTGTATTCTGTGTCCTGTCTTGTGTTGTATTCTGTGTGCTGTCTTGTGTTGTATTCTGTGTGCTGTCTTGTGTTGTATTCTGTGTGCTGTCTTGTGTTGTATTCTGTGTGCTGTCTTGTGTT
>SMGT01010269.1:136530-168843 GCA_004794575.1 Lanistes nyassanus
GAAGGACACATAGCCAAAAGCCGGCTCACCTGTCATTAAATCAACAAAAACTTTTTTTTAAATTTGATCAAAACAACTCATTTGCAATTTAACTGTAAATTTAAGTGCTGTTGATATTTGCTGACCAATGACCGATGTGACACTACTGATGATTTAAATGATGATGATGAGCCAGGTATTGTCTTCACAAAGTGTTGATGTTATAATGAATAATTTTATACCGTACTAACTACTATTATTGTTTTCCTCTGCGCCTGTTAGAATGAATAGTGACCGGTTCAGTTGTTGTATCCACAAGCTTTAGGTGTGATGCTTTTTTAAAAGTATTTCTGTGTTTGTGCATGCACATGCAAGTGCATAGATTTACGCTGAAAATGTAACGTTCGCTTTTGCTTTATTTCATTTGCTCTTGAGGGCCGTGTTCATCTGAGTTAATTGATCCGAAGAAAAACGTCAGCTCATCAGCATCTATTGTTAATGAAAGCTCCAACAATTTATTTTCGTTCTATTCTATTCATAAAAATAATGTTAAATGGAAACAGCAGGAACCCTGTTTCCAAACCGGTAATGATGCAAGGTTTAATAAAACAAACCAACAATAATCAATTCAATGGGAATGTATTCATTATTATTAAATTTAATCGATCGTCAGAATTTCGTCTTCAAATTCCTTGTTGACGTATGACTAGAAATGAAATGCATTGCTACCTTAGACAAAGAAATTAAAACCAAAAACAACCAACTTTATCCCATGGTGTTGATTTAATAGATCCTAGTGACCGAGCAAGTTGGAGAAGACTTCTTAAGTGGAAATTTCTTTCATCTGACGCCATGTTCGTCTGCCGATGTCAGCAGAGTTACTCCCCGTAAAGGTATGGAAGTGGGCGTGTACCGTGGACCTCGAAACGTATTTGGTGTGCAACAGCGATGCGCAGAGAATGAAGGGGTGGCGTCTTGGACGATGCAGTATTTGAATAAAACTTTGTTTGTTATTCCTTGACTAACTAGGTTTGGACATCGAATGAAAGGTCGTCAACCGTAGGGTGTTAGGAATTGTGGTAAAACGCACGCCGGTACAGTGAGCTTAAAAATTATCACCCTGAATGGACATTAGACAATGAGAAGAACATTATAAACTTTCTGTCGAAAACTTTAAAGCCATATCATTGTAATGATCAAGGGGATTTGCAAAATGTTTTGCTGACTTTTTTGGGGGGGATGGGGGGATATTGAGATTTGAGATTTTGCAGTGCGACATTGAGGAGACTGCCCTATCAAAAACTGGGACTATAGATCCCAGTACACGAATGATCAGTCTGAAAAGGGATGAAAGTGGGCAAAAGCGACAAACGTTCACTTTGATTTGACCCCAGAACATATGTTTGTCCTCCAGTGAGGTGCATGGGGACTGGCTCAGGCATCATATAGAGCTACCCAGTGGGGATCATGATCGACGTACTGTTATATCTCGCTAAGGTTGTGCATCCTCATGAGTAGGGAAATGTGTAACGTCTCCGTCAGCCTGCGCGGATAAGCAGTTAGAAAGAACCAGTGAGGAACGTGAACGTCACTTTCTCAGTTTAAGCAAGGCAAGAGAATTCGTAAGTGCCGAAACGAATTGAAAAGCAATACTCAGTCAAAGTCTTACTTATTACTGCAATGCCCCCGCTACACATACACACATTGGTAAAGAATAAGCCTTCTCTTGAAATTCACTTTGTAGAAGACAACGTTTTAAAGGAAATTTTAGTTGTGTAATAGCGTACCATTTATTTTTATTTCTTTTCTTTCATAACAAAATTCTTTCTATATTTAAATAGTAGGAAAGATGGCTAACTTAATACATGCAACGCCATCTCCCCCCTCCCCACCCACACACACACACACAAACCTTTGAACAAAAAGGGTGGTGGTTTCACAGTATTGATCGCTAGACAATTTTTTTTACTGATCACCCATGCTTCAGGATTCGCAACCATAAATTAATTATAAACTGTGATAGTACTATGATTAATTTGATACATCTCCGCTTCCAGCCCATTAAAAAGTAGCATATAGTATGACTGTTGTCAAAGGGAAACAACAATATACCGTGCTGGACAGAGCCCCGCCCACGTGCCAGCGTGCCCACGCCGCCCTCCCCAGACATGCACATCATCATATGACATCCTGTCGTGTTTCAACAAACAATAGTTTTCCTCTCCAGTGCTGGAAGCAATATCATTAACAGCTAATTACACTATGCACTTATGTGGGTGCATTTAAAAATCATAAGTGGTCTTTAGTCAGAGGAAAGCTGCAGGCGTTCCGCTGATCCTTAACCCATCGTGACATAAAGAAATGGTAATTAGGGTGTTAATGATGTGTAGAAGCGTGCTCAGAGAAGACGGCGGCTCGGCCGCGCCTCTGCTCCTTGTTGCGAAATGATTTGTCTCAAATCGTTGTTTGTCCTAGGGTAGCAATTGCAGCTCTTTCTGCCTACATTTGCTGTTGTTGTTGGTGGTGGTGGTGATGATTTGGGACGGAAAGTGCTTCCACCTCGCGGTGATTTCGCACTATGGGGGAAGGGGAGAGTGGGCATGGGCAAGGAAGAGGGGCCGTGGATTAACTGGTGTTCTGCACTGGTGGTGGGTGCGTGAGGTCCCTATCGCTGGTCACTTTCCTGGCCACACTGTTGCTGCTGGTGGGAGGTGGCTGTACGTTGCTTGAGTGGTGGAGTGCTTGCTGGTCAACCTACTGTCGCCCTATTCCTACATTCTGTTTATCTCTACCTCTATGTTTGTGACATGCCGGGCCGTACCTTTACTTGCTGGACTCGACTTCTCCAGAATTACTGGACAAACTTTTATGGTGATCTTGTAAATGTAGGCTTAATTGAGCAATCGTCACCAAAACCTTTACTGCTTCAGGTCAATGGTTTCTACACCAGAGGGTGACGACGCTATGAAATAATGTGAATAACTAGAGAAATCTACCGAGGGAAAAGATTCTCATACTCTGACACGTTCGCTCAGTCTCACACAGGCAAAACACTTCTTGCTCAAGAGCCCCCACCCTCCTAAAGGACACAACTGCAGCGAACCGTTATTCAACATATATTTCAAACACTAACTGACTCGACAAAATCAAATATATCTACAGATTATTTACAAAGAATCACCCTGCTCGTGTCTAGGGTAAGACGCTGCCTGATTACGTCATACCACGAGGTATCATACAAAGAAGATAATCAAACTCCAGAGGGAAATCAAACTGCAAAACGGCCTATGATCCCGCTCTATACACAAATACAGTAAGTGACCGACAACAGAGTTCCTACTCTCGTCACTACTGAAACAACTACTTCTGCCATACACAATTCTAAAGCTATTCAACGACCAACAATGAAGCAATGACACTGCCACGACCAGCACTTCATCTACCTCCCCTTTTGGCATACGCCCGGCCACTAGCTTAATGCCTCCTGTCTCCGGCAGGATAAACCACCTATCTTACTCAACCCGAGTTCCAGACTCTAAGATAGTTTATGGCAAGAGCAGTCCTTAACTTATAAGGCGCATCCAGCAGTCACTTACTAGTCAGTCTCTTGACTTGTCGGCGAAATACTTCCGGTGTATTCAGCGTGAGAACTGGAGCTACTCTTCCAACGGCTAAGATGGCGAGGGGCAGAGGTCCGTGGGTCTACATGTGTCAGCTTCTCTTGGTCTTCCTACTTCATCTCTCCTGTGTCTCTCTGACTGATTGTCTATCGATCACGTTTTTGCCTGCTTAAGTAGTAGGCAAGAAAAACAAGCGATTGCCCCTTGGAGGAAAAACCTTTCTTAAATTTAAAACAAGGGAACTGGACCAAGCTAAGACATAACAAAGACGAAGACGATCTACATGTTTCGAGGCACTACCCTTCATCAGGACGACACAAAAACGACGAAAAAACGACAACAATGAAAACAGAAGAAAAAGGCTTAGTTTCAGTAGATGTGGCGCATGGGCTGGACAGCAGGAAAATGACTAAGGGACAGTGAGTAGAAAGGGTTAAAAAGAGGGGCAGCCCATCGCCAGGTGGGTAGGAAAGGGTAGGGAAGGGTAGGGGTGGAGAGAGTCAGTGTGGGAGAGGAGGTGAGAGAAAAGAAGTAAGAGAGAGAGAGGGGGGAGGGGTAAAGAGAAAAAGAGGGAGATGGAGGGTCAGTGTTTGAGGTTGAGACCAGTGGGTGCTATGGTACCAAAATGGGTAATGAAGTAGGACTCCATATTCTTACGGTCAATGGAATCGCCCTTCATTCTCCATATACCGCAGACCCTCGTGTTGTCGGCTGTGTGTGGGGGTGTGTTGAAATGACGTGCAACTGGTGTGTTTCTGCGGTGTTTAGTGTCAGCTAAATGTTCTGTGAAGTGGGTGTTGGGTGTGCGTTCTGTNNNNTGTTGTGTTGGTGTTCAGGTAGGGGCAAGTGTGACAACGGGGGACATTGCATGGGGTGGAGTCGCAGGATGGGGGGGGGAGGGTGGTGGTGGCTTTGAGTTTAGAATGTACTAGAAGATCCCGCAGGTTCTTATCCCTGCGAGATGCTGGGAGGGGGTTTTGTTTGAAGAGGTGAGGTAGGCGTCCTGACACCTTAAACTCGACTAGGCCGGTTCTGGCCAGCCCAGGTTGGGGCGGAGCTATTAGCCTGGCTATGACGTACCTTCCACCTACCAGGTGTGAAGAGAGGGAAGGGGGAACAGGCTTACCTAGGAGTGACATGTGACAATGTTAACCTTTTACCTTGATCCTATAGTTTACTTGGTTTTATTTTAGTGGTTTATATCCCCCTTTTGTATTGTTTTGATATATCTAACATCTGGATGGGCGTTTACTACCTGCGATGTCAGTTCCATTATGTATTGTCTTATCTTTTTTGGAGGGTTTAGAGACGATTTTAGATTTAGGTCAAGGTTGAAATTGTGCATACCATTTTTAAGTTGATCCTTTTCCTGGCTGTTTAACCCACAGTCTAGAAGGACATGTTGTATGTTGTCTGTCCCCACAACTACAGGTCACTGGGTCTTTACGAATCAGATGGTATTCTCCATTTAATCTCATTCTTTTTACTCTGCTTTAGTTGGCTCTGTTGGAGTGGAACAATATGACCTCGTTACTCGGAAGTTTGTCTTATTTTCTTCTGGTGCCTTTGGCTTCCTTTTTATACTTTTCACCCCACTGTATTTTCATAGCTGGTTTTATGGGTGTTTTTCTCTCTTCCGCTGAATTGGGTAGGTTCGTCTGGATGACGTTGGTGGTTGGATTGTCTTTTATTGCTAGTTTAGCCAGTCGTTCAGATTCCTCGTTTCCTTTGATTCCTACACCTGATGGCTCCCAGATAAAAATTATTTTAATTCCTATATAAGTTATTAAGCCTATTTAGAAAGGTTAGGATTTCATATATTATGTTCATTCTTTGAGAAGACTGGTTTTGAAGTGCCTGAAGTGCTGACAAGAAATCAGAGACAACCAGAAAGGTTTTTTCTGATGCAGATTTTCTGTTATGTAGTGCTATCAGCCTTAGGGCAGTGTGTATTGCTATGAGGTCTGCAGTAAATATAGATGCGTGGCTAGGGAGCTCGGCTGCAACACCGGTGATTTTCGGTGCACAGACTCCTATTCCTGTGGTGTGGATGGTTGGGTCATGCGAGCAGTCTATATACATAGGAGAGTGGTCTTTGTAGGTAGTGTTCAGTTTCTGTCTGAATTCTTTTGGTATTTTGATGACCTGAGTTTATTATATTTTATGAGATCTGTGTCGATCTGCGTCCAGGGAGGAATTGGTGAGACTTGGATATGGACCTTCGATGTTAATGTCTGCCCCCTGGCGTGTTTTCTATTTCCTGCGCATTTTTTTCCAAGCTTGGTTTCCCTGTGCAGTGTGTGTGCACTGATGTGTGGATCTGCATGCAGAAAAAAAGTCGGACTAGTTATAAGAGGAGGGTTGAGCTATGACAGTTCCATCGATGCAACCAGCAGCCTACAGCCTATATTCCCCTCGAGGCTGAATCAGCTGCAAGAGCCCGATTTCATGTGTACTCGACCGCATTTGTAAAGTCTGCAAGAGATTTCACAAGGCAGCATAGTCATCACGAACAAAACAGAATCTTCACCCGCTGCTGGTCATTCTTTGTAGAGCCTCTCAACCAGTTGAATAGAATATCCTCAGCTTTCACGAAACTGGCTGCACTCATCACCGCACGGTTGTGGCTCTTTATGATGTCTGGACAGAAGTTACAAACTTAAATGCAGAGAAGCCATATACACTGCAAAGAAACAATTATGTATACGTTCTTTCGCAATCGTAGGACACATTAGCTTATTACTGTGAAAATGACGTGTGTCGAGCAAAGTAACATCAGCTACAGTTCATCACGTCCTGAAAAGAAGGAAGAAAGAAAATGCTTGAATAACAAAAATAATCGTTTTATTTGTTGCGCTAATCTGATGTGGTTTACCCGGATGTTTTGCGCCAGCCTTATTAGTTTCGGTCAGTGTTTCAACAAAAGAGTACATTTGCCTACACGGACGTGTTTACTGAAGTTTCTGGCTTTTTTAAGATTTTACTTCTTCCGCAAGTTTCGGGCAGTTTCTGAGTAGATTACGAACATGTATCGAAAAAATACATGCTTGCAATCCACACGAATTGAGAACGTTAGATTATTTTTCTGGCTTCTTCTTATTTTAATAAAATTGTTAATTCGAAAGATTACGTTTCCTGTCTGCTTTTGTGTCTGTCCTTGCCTTTTTTCCCTCCCTCCTCTTTTTTTCTATCAGACATTTGAGAAAGCACGCATCCATATAGTGAAAAGATCAGATAGAGTAGATTCGCTAATTGCCGTACATTTTCAGGTTTTCGGGTATTTCCGACGAACCAAATAAGCCTGCAGCTAAATTTAAAGTTGGTATGACATCTTATTTCTCTGCTATTCTCACAGCCATTGGATGATAAGATTAGAGACCTGGAAAAGTCTCCAAAAGCTTATGTTTGGTGGCACTGTTTTTCGTCTATTGTCGTGCGGGTATGGTCAGTTGCCGTACAGCAATTTTGATTCCAAAATACTTACTGGAATATAGCCAGTTTTTTTTAATTTCTCCTACTCCCGCTACCATTTTCCTATTTTCCCCCTCCTTTCCCCTCCCCTTTTCTAGGATGTTTGCTTTGATAATAGGAAAAGACTACACTCCCTATCAGTCCACGTCCAAGGGGATATTCAGTCATCAAAATGGTATTTTTATAGTTCAATGTACGGCATCAGAAATATATGGTTCTTTCACCTTCTGTCTCCATACAGTTTCGTTTTTGGAACAGAGATGGTATATTATTTAATTTTTAATCAATATTTATGAATTAATCAGTGCAAAAGGGATCAATTGAACGAAAACAAGTATTTTCCCACTTTTTCTGACTTTTTTCCCCACACAATGGTCGTTTTTGTTCGATACAAAACTGACGATGATCAAGCAAAAACTCAAACAGTACAGGCAAAAAGTGCATCAGTATTCCTAGTGCATCGAATTCGGCGGCGTTTCAAGAGACACTTTTTTTAATCTAGACGAACAGTGTTTGTATCATTCTATGAGAAACTAACCTGGCAATCAGTTCTGTGCTTATTTTTCAACTAGAACATGGGAAACAAAAGAAACCAAGTATACGGCAGTACAAACATGTACGGCAATTAGCGAATGTATTCTAATGACGAAGACCTATATATTGACTCACTGTATCGCAGAATGCGCCCTTTAGCAGGTAATATACACTCGTGTCCCACACGTGTATACGTTATCATTACTAGTCATTTCATATCATGACAACTTTTATCAGCTGTTGTATCAAAGCTTCAACCCCGTTTTGTGTAACACTGCAACGCTGTCACGGTGACTCTAACCAGGAACGACCCCAGTTGTCTTACAGTGAAAGGAGTTGTGGGTGGGGAGGAGAGGGGGGGGAATTGGTGCTTAACGTCCAGTCGCAAACTATGTGCATATCAGGACGGTGTTGTTTAGACAAAGTTTACGTGCTGCCACACGTGGGACTGATGGCGCAACACGGGTCTCAGTCCCACCCAGTCACATTATACTGACACCGGGCCAACCAGTCCTAGTACTGTTTCCTGCAGTGCCAGGGCAGCTACTAGATTGCCAATTTTGAAGTCTTATGACTTGGCCGGGATGCGAACCACCGACCTCCCGCCTCGGAAGCGGACGCCTTAACCACTAGACCACCGAGGCGGTCGGGTGGGGAGGAGAGACGGGAAGACAGACTATAGCGAACACCTTAGCTAAGCGTTGTAGCACCCTACAGCTGCGGGGACTTGAAATATTAGTAGTCGGAGCTGCGGTCATTCACTTTCACTCCACACCCACTCAACCAGCGACTGTGACGTGGTCTTACGAAGCTAAAGCCAGGCGTGGTGTCACACGTGTCTTATAGTCACATCGCTCATTGCAGCACGTGGAGTAGACGTTACTATTCGCAGGAGCTGACTCGAAGTTGTGTGGCAATTTATTGTGAAACTTTCTTCTATTTTACTTCCGGCCTGTTGTTAAAACTTCCTGGGGACGGACTTCCGAGACAATTCAAAGAGCCACTCTTCGCAATATGGCACTCACCATTAGTGTTTCCTTATCGAAGAAAAACGTGCAGTGATTATATTGCCACACGTGAGTGAGTTTTAAGGAAATAAGTTAATAGCTGTTGTTGATCTGAAACGGCAGCCGGCGGAAGGATAAATTATCTTCTCAGTAGCGGCGGATCGAGCCGCCAGTGGCACGCCGCCCCGCTTCGTATTCGGATGTCCGCAGTGACGGCTGGCATCATAAAAGTGACGAATCCCTTACAAGCGCGATGAAAATTTAAAACAGAAAGTCTGTTATCACAGTATGTATGCTGTCACTTACCTAACATTAATCCTAACAGATGCGCGTAAAGGGGCTTGCACGAGGAACGACAAAGGACATTCGTTCAGGTAAAGACAGTTTATCCTGTCTACTGACGGACGCTGCATAGATTTCAAGTGCAAAGTTATTATCAGCTGTCGTACCTCACATCGTTACATAACGTCGTGACTTGCCCGACTGGAGTGCAGTGCTACTGAGCTACCCCCTCCGTGATATAGCCTATATGCTGTTGACACGGCGCAAAACGTCAAAACATTTCAACCAATCAATCTGCTCCAGGACGACGCGAATGCTGCAGAGAGTGTGTATAGGAGACCTGGTCAGGAAAAACAGTTGTAAGCTTTGCGTTCTACACATGGACTTCTTGAAATGACCTTGTGAAAAAAAACCCAGGTAGTAGAAAAATTCTTTCTCGCAATCTTTTTCTCTTTCTTTGGAACGGTTGAAAAACACCTTAAAGGACACGCAGAAATCTCCACACCCTCTAACTCTCTCTCTCTGACTAAATATTGTTTTTCTACATAGTTTACGCTTAGCTAAGTGTATAGCATCACCGTTCTAATTAAACCAGGGGTAGCCAACCTTTTTGGACATGCAGTCTGGCTACTTCACATCGACGGGCCGCGTGTGTGTCTGTGTATAACCGAAGAATGGTTAACGCAGCCTACGGATTATTTACACCTGGAGACCTCTGTGTTAAGAGCTCAATTTTAATGACGCATTTAATTACTTCTGTTGTGCATTACAACTGAGCTATTTGTGTCTGTCCGTGTGTCAATTGTTTCCTGCCAACAGCTATATCCGGCATGATTTAAGGGTCATAAGTATCCATTCTTGGACATTGTCCAACCACGGGCACTGTCTCTCGACATTTCTACACGTGCCCGCCTGTGCATGCGCCATCCGTGTGTCTCTGTAAGTGCTCTCGTTTATCGCCCCCTTCACCAGTAGGTGATTTCGCACTGTGGAGGGGGGGGCATGGGGGATGGGGGATGGGGTTCTACTACCTCGGGACTGAAATAACCACCAGACCAATAGGTGCAGTAAGATATGGCCAATGCGAAGAGACAGTTTAATGTTCGAGGCATGGCCGATTGGAGTCAAAACATGCAATTGTTTAATTCCAGGAAATACTCCTTGACCACGCCTGGATTCAAACCAGCCACATCCACGTCCTAGTCCCCGGCTCTACCCGCAGAACAATCCAGGCCCCACGAACTTCCCCTTTTGATGTAGGTAGGTAATTTTAGAGGTACAGTGCTTTCGCGTACCTCAAGTCGATTTGTGCGAAGAGGCAGTGTTCGGGGGATGGCCGAATGGAGTTTATACAATGTTTAACTGCAGGAAATAATCCTTGACCACTCCAGGATTTGAACCAGTAACATCCATGTACTAATCCGCAGCTCTACCTGCAGATCTATCTAGACCCCACTCCCTCCTTGACTCGTATCCTGTACCCGTTATATACTAAACAAGACTACTCCCTCCCCATTCAGACACCTTGCTTCCCACATACTTCATCCCCTAAGTCAGCTACCCTGCTGACTACAAAGTGTGTGCAGATTGGCCCCAGTTCCGCTAAGGGTATGGTGGAGCAGGCCCGTGGGGCGGGGGGGGGATTAACTCTTTGCGTCTCCCATGGTCTGTCCTTTCCTCGTATCTCTATAATTATCAAAAGAAGGCTAAGTTTAGCATTATCACGTTAGTACGAAGTCCACTAGCTAGGTATATTCAACTACCTATCGTCCCAGGATTAGTTTGATAAAAGTACCGAACATGTTGCACCACTGAGGGTTTGAGTTTGACAGAAGATACACATCATGGCTCACTGCGACATGCAAACTTTAGCAGTCTGGCCCTTCAGATGAATGTTCTACTGTGACCGCTCTCAACTCAGAGAGGAGGGTGGAACATTTTAAAGCAGAAGATCCTTGTGCTCATGGAGGTGACGATGAAGACGTACGCAAGTCATTATACTGTGATCCCCTTTAACCGACGATAAACTTCACACTTGACATTTTGTTACTGTAGTTTTGTTTGAATTGAGTGAAATGAATTACCAGTACAATTTTTGACAATGCTTATACGCTCCTTACCAATCTGTTATTGTTTAGAACGTAATGCTATACTCTCGTATATGAATATTTTCTAACAATAAGTTTTACCCTATGTAACTGTACTAGGTCATGCCCGTTCCTGCTTGTGTCTGTGCGAGCACGCGAGCGAGCGAGAGAGAGTGAGCGGTGTGAGGGGAGAGAGTGAGCAGGGTGTGCGTGAGCACGTGATTGACAGAGTGTGCGTGTATGTGCATGCGCTATATATTATACATGGTACGTAAATATGCCTGCATGCGTTGGTGTGCACACTTGCGTGCGAATGTATGAGTAAAAAGGGGGAGGAAGACAGATGTAGAACATTCTAAGGCAGAAACAATAATTACAGCTGTCCGTCCTTGACACTGTCCCTCCTTGACATTGGCCTTGAGCGCTCAAATAGGCAGTGGTCCGTGATTAGCAAAGAACATGTAACAGCTGTGTTAAGTAACAGCATGTACTAAGCGATGTACATAGGGCCTAAGTTATGCTGCATGCTGGTCTTTGTATCTGCCGTTTGGGTCGTATAAGCGGTTGTATAGCGCGTTCGCTCCGTCTAATGTATTTTATGTGTACATTTATATGTTGACTGGGGATAAGAACGTTCTGCTCAACCCAGTCTGGGTCTGGCTTGCCGATGGTTCTTATCGCCTGTTCATGCAGTGGTGCACATAAAGTACACAGGGCGAACGGGCCGTAAGAATTAACTCTCTTATGGCCGGATGAGCGTTGCGAATGCTCATGCAAAATTAACCCAGCCCAGGTACAGCGACATGTCAAAGGTCAGTGCATGGGCATCAGAACTATATCACCTAGTGTGCCAAGGATTACTGGAGGGTATAATTAGAGTCTTTCAGAAATGTCTGATTTAACTCCTGCTCTACTATTGGATGGTTGGGGCCCAGCGAACTGCCGAAATAAGAGATCTCACTGGACAACCACTGCCAAGGAATAGGTCCTGCTTTGTACACGTAATGGCGGCGATGAACGTATGCTAACAGAAGCGAATAAAATACACAGCGATCGATCTGTGGGGATAGGGCACACACATACGCATGTACACAGATTTTATTTCCTTAAGCATACCTATGATGATAGCTTATTGGGATGTATAGCAGCTGCTTGTTTCTTTCTGCAAATGCGACATATAAGTATGGTCTGTTAGCATATAGGTATGTTGTTAGAGGATGTTTTTCGGCCAAAAGTCCTGTTAGCGATTAAAGAAAGTTTGAATATGGCTGTAATTTCTTTTTTAGTGTCTGTATTTACAAATAAGCATACCCAGGCCGATCGATCAAGTACTTCCCCCCCCCCCCCAACACACACACACACACACACCTCCGCACATGTGCGCGCACACACACGTCTAACCCAGCTAGCCATGTTCGTCAAAATTAAGCTTTTAACTTTCGACTGTCCGATGTGCATGTTCTGCAAACTGATGGCGCACGTTACTTCCGTCAATGCACAGCGGCAGAGCATCTATAATTAAATCTAGTTTAATTTTTTCCCCAAATTATTCAACTTTTTTGTAATAACACCACTACAAATGATGTAACGACCACATTAAACAAAGCTGGTATATACCACAGAGACAAAATAATACTCAGAGTTCTGGATAAGTTCTCGTATTAATTCGTGCCTGTATATGGGGTTTTGAACGCTTAGCATTCTTTGCGTGTGCATGCATGACAGTCTGTACTCCGCCTACCTGTTTGACTGCAAATCTTCTAGGAACGGGATGGCGCATAGATGATAAACGACCTCTCATTTCAAATATCCTATTACAAACAAGACCATGAGAAGAAGCTGGGAAGATATGTCAAAAAAATAAAAATTAAAACAAGTGTTTTACTTCTTTCCCGATGGATGGGGAAGGGGAAAAAGAAGAAATTAACTTTTCTGGGGGTGTTGACTTTTTTTTTTTTACTTTTGACTTTTTTTCTCTCGTGTGCTTTCCCTAGCTGCTGGCCAGCATGGAGCTGATTTGGGCGAACTAAGAGAAAAGATTTCGACAAAGGCATGCGAGAACTGTATAGTGTGTTCACAAACATATTAATATAATCGATTTAAATCTATTCCTCCGTCTTCTGTTTCTGAACAATCCGATGAGTCGCGCGATGATTCTCATGAAGTCATTGTAAAAAGCTTCGCTCTGGTCTAGACTATGCAACAGTAGGCCTATAGCTTATTTAATAATTGCTCCTTCTGGAGATGAAGGATGTTGCGCTCCCTCCTAAAGTTTCCGCCAATCTCTGTCGCAGGAGCTATCAGCAAGGTCCTTTTCGATCCGTCCTTCGGACTCCTTCCCTTTGTCTGACACCGGCATATCTTTCTTCCGTCACTTTCAGTTCCTGTTGTTACGGACGTACGTAATGCGGTTGGTTGATTTAATGTGACTCGATTTTTGTTATTGCATAAAGCACTTCGAGTCCGTCCACTAGACGAACTCGCGATTACTATAATATTATTCTTATATGGGAGTCCATCTACCTAAACAACCTGCAGTCTGAGTGTAGATGTTATAAACAGTTTGTACGCTATAGCTCGATCGGGTATTCCCGGGCGTTGCAACTTTTTGTCTGTTCTTGAGGACTGTCACGTGCTTGTCTGACCACCTAATCGTATCGGAGGAATTGAGAAGGTACGTAGAGGTGTTTTGACTCGAAAGCCACAACGGCCGGGCGTCTCGCTCGATCTCTTAAGCCACAAGCTGAAGACCTGAGTTAAAATTAAAGAGCAAGTCAAAACATTTACTTATTTAAAAGCTTCCAAAGGCAGCCATAATTTATACCTGTACAGCTCAACATAAAAGATTTAGTAGATGGTTATACCTGTACCATTGCAGAAGCGCTTCGCGGACCTTAGCAAACAGCGCGCTTGGCTTTCCCTAAACTTGACGCGAAAGTGTGATACCGCGGAGATAAGCTACAGAAGGAAGTGACGTCATGGGGGATTCTGAGGCGGAGGTAAGTTTGATCGTCTGCTCAAAGCTTGTGCATATAGTGGGCTCGTGGTGCGCGCCCGAGGGCGAGGGAGAGTTATACTTGCAGTTTTTTTTTACTTTTGGAGTTTTTTGTGTGTGTATGTGTGGGAGGGGGTGTGTCCTCAATCTGTATTTGGATGTGCTTCGCATATTTTTGGTTTTTGTTTTTCAGTGTCGGGCCTTTCACAATGAAAACATCACCGACGTGTGCGCTTTCGTTAACGCCACTGCGGACTGCCAAACTGACGATGGGTTTATTAATTATACAGAATTTGTGTACTGTTCTGTAAGCAGTCACCTTCTGGCGCTGAGCGTAATCATTCTGGTGAGTAAAGTAATTTATATAATATTGGTATTTAAATTACAGACGCTGTGACGCTCTCTTGTGATAGTCCAGTAGCGTGTAATTAAAAAGCATATTATTAACATGGTCTTAACATTATGAAAAGACCATACTTTGAGACAAAGCCAAGTAAACAGCTGATGTTAGACAATCATTCCTCCAACAGTGTACACAAATGTACTACATGGACTACAAAGGTCGACTAAGGATCGAAATGCCAAATGGTGATGTAATGGACGTATCTGTACGCAAAGGACCTCTGTTGCAACTCGAAATGTACAACAGAAATGGTTGAAAACGCCAAAATGCACGATTACGTATAATTAAGATGCAACTGGTCACGTTAATTACGCTACATTGTAATTGTACTATTGCAGTTCCTTTGGTGGTTATTTCTGTTTTGTGGTCTGGCTGTGACAGCGGATGACTTGTGAGTAAAAAGATCTGTTAGACTGAGAAATCTCTATATCTTTTTGTCATTGCAATTGGCATTTAAATATAATGTGATTCATAAGTAAAAGGAAAAAAATGCTTTTAAGAACCCTCAGTCCTCTCCTCTGATGTAGCATGCTTTATTCCAGCTATATTTTCTTGTTCATAAACATAAACATATATTAAGTTATGTTCAACAGAACAGTGGATTTTTCAATTCTTCAGAATATTGTTCTTATTCCTGCCAGTCTACATGCAGACACAGATTATAAGGAAATCTTAGTTTCAGAAGTATGCTTTTTTAATTTTTTCTTCTTCATTAAATGATCTACTCAGTTTCTGATCACCTCACTTAAAGATTTTTTGCTTAATTTTCTGACAGCTTCTGTCCATCATTGGTGGTGATCTCTAGGACTCTCCGGCTCAGTCATAATGTTGCTGTATCCTTGTTACAAGATTACACTGACATGCAACCAACTAGGGAAAGCATAAAGAACATCTGCTTCATAAGTTCATTCTTAGAGAATCTGCCAAAGTACACCCCGCCCCTCCCTCCAAAAAAAGCCATCCTGGCCATGGTAAAGTTCTTTGGTTCAAATGCAATGAGAAAAAGAACTCAAGCTCCACACATTCTAATAACCAAAATCTACTCAGGTTAAAAAAAAAAAAAAATTGAACAACTTGATTCCTTAATCAGGACACAGGGGGTGACATTTTTGGCTTTTGGAAATGGTTCTCCTGATATTTTTTCTGCTGTTGCTGCCATTGGAAATGCCAAAGCTGGGGATGCTGGTCTTGCCATTGGTGCACTTTTTGGTAACACTTTAAATTTTTGTTATTAATTCACTGTTTGCATAGAGTGTATATAAAATCTAAAACCATTGAATATCCAAAAAAATTGCAAGTTTCCAAAAGCCACTTTAAAGATTATACTGCTTCGTACAAAGATGATAACACCAGAATGTGAACAGCAAAAAATAGGTTTTATCTTAACCATATTAATCATTGATTTTTCTAATGTTTTTCATTTTTTAATCTTCCCCTTTTCAGGAGCAGGCGTTTTTGTGACAACAGTTGTTGTAGGGACTATATCTGTTGTGTGCCCATTTGATGCTATGCAGCGACCATTTCTGCGAGATGTCATCTTTTACCTGGGTGCAGTGTTCTGGGCGTTCTACATCATGTGGAAAAAAGAAATTCGTACACTGGAAGCAGTTGGTAAGTCTTTAAAACCATAGCTACTTTTCAACTGTTTTTTTTTTTTGCTTATTTTTCAGCATCATAAAGATAGCATGTGCCATGGAGTTAAGTGAGTTACCTAACTTTTTCCATATTGAGTCTGGAAAAGAAATGCAGCTGCCAAGAGTGAATTAACTTACAATGTGCTGTAGAACAGGGTGCTGTAAGTTCATTATGAAGAAAGGTCTTGCAGCTTAAACGTTATGTGTTTTCTAAGCAACCACAATTTGTTGTTCTAGGTTTCATCCTGCTTTACTTGTTCTATGTTGTTGTCGTTGTGGTTGGAAGGCTGATCTATCAGTGGAATAGGAAAACTTCAAGGTCCAGTAACAGTAAGTAATTATATTTACATGGCCTCCACAACAGCTTGTACAATTTTATTTAAGCTGTTTAAAATGGATATGACTGGTGTCCATGTTCCTTTGTTGATTTTTTAAACTCAAATTTGATTTAAATTATGAGCATTCTCTGTGCATTTATACTTTTAAGCTTTCTGTAAAAACTTTAATGGTGATTTATCTTTGGTTCAGTTTTCTTGGCATGCTCATTATCTTCGCTGACTAAAAATATTCTTGGTGGTAAACTGATAAGTTTGTGGGATGCACATTTTCAAGGGTATCGAGGAGAAAGTATTGAGATAAGTCTTTTAGTGTTAACAGATATATACTGGTCAGCCAGAGACAGCTTTGTGATAGAGAAATATAGAAATTCCTCCTGTAAAAACCAGACTAATCCAAAAGTTAATGATGGGGTAAGAGATGAAATCACCTCATATGTGTGCAAGGTTCCCTTGCAAATTCACCTAGCTTTTTTCTTTTTATTTAGGGATCATTAATGACCCTGCTGATGAGACCTCCGGTTTTGCAACAGGTGAGAGGTACTTGAATTTTAGCCCTCTCAGAGAGGTCTTTCTGTGAGGTCAAACAACAATTCCAGTTACCAGCACATACGCAAAGGACTGTATCTTTTTCTTTCTACCTGTTTATCTTTGAATGGCTTGTCTACTTCTCTCTCATTCACACCCTCAAAACTGAAAAAATACACATTCATCGGACTAAGCATAAGAAATCTGGTGTGCATGATGAAATTGTTTCACTAAGAATTTCAATTATTCAAATATCTGTTCTTAGAAAGGGAGGTTGGTTTGGCTTTCGCTGCTTAATGGCCCATTGGTGTGCAAATGAGGTGCATATCAGGATGGTGTTGCTGCCACACTGCAACTGCTGTCACAACACAGGCTTCATTCCCACCCTGTCACTTTATACTGAAACTGGGCCAACCAGTCCTCGTGCTGCTCCCTGTAGTGCCAGGTATCTAGCAGGGCAGCTACTAGATTGTAATTTTGAAGTCATGGGTATGACTTGGCTGGGCTGTGAACCACCAGCCTCCCACATCAGAAACAGATGCCTTAAATGTTAGACCGCCAGGTGGAAGGGGGTGCTTAGATGGGAAGGGGAGGCAAATAAGCATCTATAAAAACAGTCATCAGGTTTAAAAATGTTTGTGTTTGTGCTAACAAGCATTCTTCACTCCAGCCTTCTATCCATCCTCAGAACACATTACCACTGTGTGTGCAGATGATGAGAGCAGACCCCTTTTGAGGCCCGATGCTGCACAGGAAGACGGAGTTGTCAAAATAGAACAGGATGAGCTAATAATCAGGAAACATCAGCAGCATGAGCCACAAGGAGGACTCAAATCATTTTTAATGTCGATCAACCCTATCAACACAGATGAGTGGGCAGAAATGAGAATTTTTGCAAAGGTTTATGAAATATTCAAGGTTTGTTAGCTGCTTGTCTAAACCTGTTTGGATTTTGTGATACATGTGTCCATTTGATGAACAAAAGCTGCACACCTTTTTAAAATGCTGACCTAGAAGATATACTATGATCTGATGTCACATTGTAGCTGCGCCTGTACTTGGTATTGTGACCATGCACTTACACTTTCAGATTTTCTGTTTTCTTTGTTTAAAGTCAAATATGAGTGTCATAAATTTCAAATATTGACATGGCTGTAACATATACAGACACTTGTATTCACTGTTTTATCCTGATGGTGGCAGCTTGCACCCAACTGTACTGGCTGCTCACTTGCTTGGTGGAGGTTCTTCCTCCCAAAATTTTCTGTCCTGTTGCATGGGTTATCTTGAAGTATACAGCACGGTGACCACTTTGTGACTGCTTCACAAGCTAGGACATGCTGCAGTTGGCAAGCATTGGTGCATAGTGTTTGAATGTTTGTTGGACAGGTCATAGGTCACACTGCACATTGTCTTTGCACATCTTGTGTCACCTCATGCATTATTTAAACAGCTGGTTTTCACTATTGGCATTGTGTGGCATGCCATAAAGCATGTTTTGGCAGCATTACTTCAGACAGCAGTACTCTAGACACTTTGGTGTAGTATTGTGTAACCTTAGCAGCTTCACCCAGATGTTTATGCCTCTGGACTATTGGTCATATGATGGCTGGATGTACAGAATGTGTCACACAGACATATGAAGGGTTTCTACTTTTAAATCATTAGGATGTGACTTTCTGTTATTGAAAAACACATGAGTGTGTAATGGAAATGACAAATGCACACAGTTGGGTGTAAACAGGCCAAATTACATTGGAAAAATGTATACTGCATGATTCTTTTATTTGTTAGAATCAGACACTGGATATGCTAAATACCTTCACTAGCCAGAGAGACCAGCAACCCAGTCAGGCAAGCCGGACACGCACAAGCCAAGCTTCGCAAGCGTGCTGAGCATGCTGCACCCTGCCCCTGCCCCTTGCATGCTGCTTTCTGACAGTGGGGCAGATTCGGAGGGCGTGCGTCCTGCTACGCATGAAAACCCAAGGAGCAAGACCGAGTCCAAAAGGCATGGCTTGGAAGACGTAGATGATGCCATTGAAGGTCACCCTGTAGATCCAGCCACACTGCTCAGACGAGAGGTTTAACTGCTGGTCTAATTTCTGCCGTTGTTTCCATCCAGAAATGGGAAGGGGATAGGGAGGAGTTCAGGCAGGACAGATCGAGGATCGGGTGCCACCCCTGGAGTTTTGGGACCAGGAAGAGTAAAAACTAGGTGTGGCTGGGTTGTGAACGACCACCAAAACCTCTTTGGAGATCAGGGTTTGGATTTCCTGCCGGAGCGCAGACAGGGTGCATCAGAGGGAGGGCTCTGGAGGATGTGGGGGGAGTAAGAAAGGAAAGGTGTGGTCCCTCTGCCACCACATCCAGAAGCCAGCGATTATCTGGGAAAAGGACCATCCATTGGAGGCGGAAGTGGCATAAGTGTACTCCAACAGGGTGCCCACTAAGGCCGCTGAGTGGCAGGCTGAGAAACAGATGTGGACCGTGGTTGTGAGCGATGAGGCTGTCTGGAGCCCTGCCCCCGCCAGGTGTAATGGTGACATCCACTCTGCTGAGGCGGGTTGTGATGGCGTGAGCCATGGCCATGAAGACCACCTGAGCGAGGGCGAAGGAGCTGGTGGACATCTTGCACCAAGATGAGAGGGTTCGGGCCTTGCGGATGTACCTCCAATGGATCTGAGGTTTGTGGTCCTGGCAACCCCTCATTTTGGGAGGGATGAATGGGGCACGCCCAACCAAACAATGCCTGTCCGCTTGGGATCAGAAAAGCAAGGATGCTTATGAGCAGGCCGCCAGGCAGTCGGAGCCCACGACTCCTCCTCCCTCCTGGTCCCGTCCCACACATAAGCTGCGTGCGCTGGCCTCTTCCATGGCCTACGCTAAGGGGGCTGCCCTGAAGGACATCATCCAAGCTGTCAGCTGGTCATCCGCTTTGGTCTTGGGCGATTTTATCTGTGTGCCCTGCCCTCTGCCATGGTTGCTTGTGTGCTGCTTGTGTACCTTTCCACCCACTGACGCTCTTTCTCTCTCTGGTCTCTCGCCTAAGTTTTTCTTAATGCTTTCCATTAAAATACTAACCTTGGGTGACGTCAGTGGGTGGCCAGCAACTACTTCAAGAGCAAACAGCCTCGCCTTCCTCCTCTTTGGTATTCTAACACATGGTGCCTGATTCTAACAAATAAAAGGGAATTTTTCCTTGTAAAATTAGTTTTAGTAGGTTAGAATCGGGCACTATACTGAATATCCCTCCCACCTCCCCGCAGTGGCTGGAGAAAAATTGACAAATGTTTTAGTGAATCAGCCAGATATAGGCTGTAAGGGATGGTGAACACTGTTCACGAAGGGAGGCAGAGGCAGGAGCAGGGGCAGGGTGCAGCACGCTTTGTAAGCTTGGCTTGTGCGTCAGGCTTGCCTGACTGCGTTGCTGGTCCCTCTGGCTAGTGAAGGTATTTAGCACGTAGTGCCCGATTCTAACCTGCTAAAACTTATTTTATAAGGAAAAATTCCCTTTTATAGAAATGGTATTACACTCTTACACTGGGGGAAGAATAAGTTCATTATTTCATGGAACACTATAGAACTGAGGGCATATTGTCTGTTGTGTATAAATCTTTGTAAATGGGAAGGCAATATCCCTAAAGTATTGACAGATGAGTAACATGTACAGTATGGATTTTATTCCAGTCCCCGCTACTGCTGTTTCTGAAACTCACAGTGCCTGTAGTGGGAGGAGATGGAGATGATGAGATCAACGGCTGGAATCGACATTTGAACAGTCTTCATTGCCTGACCGGACCAGTTTTCACCGTCTTTGCCATTAACAGTGCGAAAACCCCCTTTTTTTTAAATTAACTGATTTTGGTTAAACTTTGCTGCTTTTTCCCAGTACAGAAAATGCTTCAGTGAAAATATTCAAGACAGACGGAAGTGTATTCCAGTCCACTGTATTAGCCTTTTAAACTTTTTTTGCAGTGGGGTTCAAGACTATAAGAGGAGTATTTCCAGTCTATGCTGTTGTGATGATTGTTGGTGCACTTCTGGCTGTAGCTGTGTTTTTCACATCAAGCAATGACAGGAAGCCACGATACCATGATGTATGTTCTTATTCAGAAGCAATATAGCGATATATTATTGTAATATCTTTTGTCAAATTTAGACATTCCCTGTAAAATTATAAATGTGGATATGTGTGCCGAGGGATTGAGCATGAGATGGCATACATTTTAAGGAGTCAAGTTTCTTGATGTGATTATAAAAGAATGTGCATCATATAACGACTATTTGCCGGAGTATTATGCCTTCATATTCCAGTTTATTTCCTCAAACCCACAATCTCTTGCAGCTGTTTGCCTATCTGGGATTCTTCGTTGCTGTGGTGTGGATATATTCCATTGCAAACGAAATAGTCAACATTCTGCAGGTGATGCTAAGAGAATTTATTGGAATGTATTCTAAATATCTGTTTAGAATTCTTATCTCCAATGAAGTTTTGTCACAAAAATTATGAGCTGAAGCATCAAGTCTCCATTGTAATGATTATACAAATAGTCACTTTGTAAGAGAGATTGGGACTGGGTTTCCAAAGTCTTCAAATATGTTTGCAGCTATTGCAAAACATGAGAAGTGAACAATTATCTGACATTTTCTTTAGTTGTAAAGCTATAATCAGCTTGAAAAGAAAATGAAAATTGCTGAATGTCAAACAACCAACTGAGGGGAAAGGGATTCTGTCACATCCACTGCACAGCATGCACCATTTTCCTTTCAGGAAGCATAATAGGTATTATTTTTATTTTCAGACATTTGGTATTGTTCTAAACATCAGTAACTCCATCATAGGACTGACTCTTTTAGCCTGGGGCAACAGTATTGGAGGTATGCTTGAAAATTGGTTTACATATACTTGCTTTCACAAAGCAAAGGCAAAATCCTCTGGTGTGCTGTTTGCTTCCTAACGAACAACCATAAAATTAATAAGTTGGAGTTATCTATCAACCATAAAATGCTGTGTAGTTTTCCTTGCTTCATGTCAGCCGGTTCCAGTAAAGGCAAACATAAGTAAATCATTCAATGAAAATTTCAGGAAAATGTTGTGAATGCTTTCTGGGGCTTATCACCTTATTTATGTTCTGTGGAGCACAGTATGGAGAAGAATTTTAAAAAACATTTTTTTCAAAGTTGTAAACCTGAGCACCAAGTTCCTTTTTATCGTCTTTTTAAATTGCAAGTGTCATTGGCTGGCTGTTCAGTCAAGAGAACCACTCATTGCACCTTTTTGTTTGTAGCTTTACATGATTTATACAGTCAGGAGATTTGAGAACACTGGTTAATGCTACATGTTTATGTAGTACATGTATTTTTTAGTGGGGCCATCAAGAAACCAAGAATTTTCCTTGACTGTAATAAGTCCAGAAAATTTAGTGAGACCAGAAAGAAGTGCATCTATCAGTATTGAAGACGCATGGTGCTCAACCTTTTCTGAGAGAGACAGATAAATAATTTTTTAAAAATCTGTCAGAGTGCAGTAAACGTAAAACCTTGATCAGAAAGGACAAGATTAAAATGAAAACTTTCAGGAAAATCCCACTTAAAAGTTCAGACATATCAAAACTTATTTCTGTCTAAAATGTCTGTGAAAGAGTGAAAGCATACATGTACTCAGGTGTACATGACTGGGTGTACATGACTGAGTGCAACTATTTATCTGTGAAAGGAAAGAGATGCATCACCATAAGACTTTTGGCTACAACCTGTGTGCAGATTATGTCGCAGACCTGGCCCTGGCAAGGCAAGGCTACCCAAGGATGGGAATCTCTGCATGCTTTGGCGGCCCCCTTTTCAGTATCCTTGACAACTACATATAATAATATATAAGTTGGCGTTATACAAAATGTGCCTTCAGATAACCTGAAAAAACAAAGGATAGAAGGAAGAACGGGGTGGGAAAGACAAAGAGGTGGTGTGTGACCAACAAAAGTTCATTACTGGAATTTTATTTACTTTAAACCAAAAATTAAAACTTTCTATTCTGTTGTTTAAGGTATCATAGTACATGAGAATGTGACGTTCTATAATGTTTTCAAGCAAAAGACAGAGCAAGTAGTGGAGATGTAACTCTGTGACCAAATACAAAGGTAGTTGTGTCAACAACATTTAAACTGTTTAGGAAGCTGTAAAGTGAGATTTCTTTAACAGCCCTTTTAGATTTGTTGCTTGGCATTGGAATACCTTTTACAATAGCTTGCATCAGCCAAGGAGGCGTTTTCAAGGTAATATTTTTGAAGTGGACTTCGCTGTTGTGAATGCACATGCATGTGGTAATATTGCTGAATTTGTCATTACTAACAACATTTCTATACAAGGCAGATCCTGCATTGCTTATAAAAAATCTGGTTGTGAAGGCAAAGCTTAGGAATCACATGGGGATTTTGGTGTAAATATGTGCTGTCATATTTGATATATTTTAATCAGTAAAACGTTTAGATTATTTTATCAGGATGATAATCTGATGCCTGTGCATTGTTGTGCCTAGTCCAGAAATAAAATGTTGAGGCTGGTTTATTGTGAAAAGTCAGCGATGAAGGCCATAGCAGAGGGAGGGATGGGAGAGTGATGGAAAGAAGGAAGAGGGAAAAACTAGAGAACCCAGAGAAACTCTCCAGTCATAGAGAAAGGAACTGTGCCGGTCATGGGTTCAGAACCCAAGATTCTCTATATTGCTGGCAACCGTGTGTTACTACTGTGCCAGGGGCTTCCCTGAGAAAAATTGTTACCCAATGATATATGGACCCACTTTGTAATACAACCATTATAATACAAAAATAGCCATCATGCATGCCAGACTTTGGCTTCAGCATTTTAAAGTTGTGTATTAACAGAAAATTATGGGACAAGAGGAAAAATATATATCCCATCATTTTGTTTCGCATGACAACTCGTGATAATTTTTTCACTTTGGAATGTTGTTTGCTGTGACTGATATCCATTCTCACTTCTGCTTGCAGCTGCAAGTGAGCCTGGAAGAACTATTTTTAGCAGGAGGGGTTACTGTAAGCCTCGTCTCATCACTGCTTATTGTTCCTCTGTCTGGTTTCCACATGTCACGAGGATATGGCATCTACCTCATCGTTCTGTACTTTGTCTTTCTTGTTCTGGCAATCCTCATTGAAACTGATGTGATCAAGAATGTTTCTCACTAGTATGTTCTGTTATATTTCAAACATGTATTGTTGTCTCTAACCTAGTCAAAAAACTGCACCAAACAGAGTTTGGAAAATGACAAGTAACTTTTATGATAGGAACAGAGGGAGAGTGGAAAAAGTGCAGCATGTATGTGTGTGTGAGAGAGAGAGCATGCATCCAGACATGTTTTTGTCGCTGTTTTTGCCTGCATGCATATGTGTGTATGTGTGTGTGCACATGGGTGCATTTCATTGGGTGTGTATTTGTGGTATGCATGCTTGCAAATTGATTTGAAAACAGGTTGATGGCAAGCTTTGTAAATAATTGTTTCCCAGTTATGGCACTGCATTTGTGCAGTAATTATATTGGAATACACTTTATTCCAAGGTTTGTATGTAAATCTGTGTATGCAGCTACCTATCGATAAAGGGGAGAAGATTGCACAATTAACTGTTCTTACCCCAAAACATATATATATTCATAACAGCTATAAACTAAATGCGCCACACGTTCTCTTTCACAAAAAAAGCTCAGATGTCTGTGCATGTCTTTCATTGTAAGGACATTTTAACATTTCACATTAATGCAAGAGTTTTATTTGAAGTGAATGTTTTTTTTTCAGCTTATACTTCTTACTAAATATATTTTTTAACTTATCAAACTTTTTTTCTACCTCACAAAATATCTGAAGTTTGATAAATTCATTTTTATTGATGACAGTGTACTATTGTTGAGCACTTTATACAACTGTTCTTACTAATTCCATTTGTGTTTGTAATATTAAGAAACGTTTTAAACTTACAAACTGTTTAAGTACTTACAGGTAACGTACTTTAAACATGTAGCTACAAATAGTGTCTATTTAAACGTAAAGGTCATGCATGCTGGTTGATCTCTGACTTGCTGCTCCCTCTCTCTCCAAGTATTTTCAGTATAATTGCTGGTTAAGCTCTCAGTCTTTCCCTCGTCATCTTTTTTTTTCCTTGTTACTTTTGTCTTTATTCTCCCTCCCTCCTCTCTCTTGTTCATTTTTACTTTTTCCCTCTCTCTTCCTCCCTTTAAACACCCGTCAGACAAATAATCTATTGATTTTCATACTCTTAAAGATGTACATCAAAAACACAACCATGTATAGCTCTGTGAGTTATATATATTTTTTAAAAAAGGAGCTATTTTCCGGTTGGACTATTTCATGTACATAACAGAACTTTAACAAGTGAAACAACTGCACAAATATTCTGATACTGTGCAAATGGTAAACACAGGCACATTAGCCTGAGCTAGAACATTCTACTGCACACAATCATAGAAGGCCTATTGTTCTTGTATAGGTATATTTTTAAGCTGCTTTTAAGCCACAGCTATTGTATTGTGGTTACATTTGTTTTTAATCTAATATTGCATTCTTGATAAGTGTACATTTTGACATTGTTAATCAAAATTCCTTCTGTGATTTTCTTTATTAAATTTATTTTTTAAAATGTTTAATTGTGCTTTACTTGAATGACAGGTTTAATTATTCCCAAACAAGATTTACACCCACAAAGATACCACAAACCCCTCAACACACATGCAGATACATGTACATATAAATCTGTTTACCCAGTGGAACTAAGGAGGTTGATTCGGTTTTGTTGCTTAATACCACAAAGCAAACTATAGTGCATATCAGGATGGTGTTGCTTGAGAAACATGCTGCCACACTGGGACTGCTGTCACAACACAGCCCCCATCGCCCCCCAAATTTTGTCCCATTGCCCCAAGGTCAGTGCACGATCGCCCCTTACTTTGAGCATGGCAGGGCCCACTTCTGAGAAAGCCATTAAATTCATTTTCGCTGTACAATTTTCACTCATGATAATCAAAAAATAAGTAATTACTAGTTATTAAAGTGTATTTTATAATGGCTGATTACCAAGAAAGTACATGACTTCATTGGGGAATTATGATTGGTACCTGGGGCGATTGTGCACTGACCATGGGGGAGTGGGGCAGAAGTCTGGGGCTATCAGCCAATGGGGCGAATCATCTAGCACCCTTGCCAGGTGTCGATCTGGCAGAACAGCTACCAGATTGCCAAATTGTAAGTCTTAGGTATGACTTGGCTGTGACGTGAACCCCTGACCTCCCACCTCAAAAGCAGATGCCTTAAGCATTAGACCACAATTAAGGTGGTCCAAAAACTGGGTGCAAGTTGTGTACATGTGGTGAATGGAGAGACAAAAACAAAGTGTTATATCCTGTAACCTGTTACATGATGGGAAAGAAAAAAAATCGGCTCAGTAAGTTTGAGATATGTAACATGAATCGTTACCCGCCCAGCACACAACAGTTAATCTCCATATACCACATAATTATAGTCCACACACTTTGTATGTGATATATGTTATTTTATTGGAGCTTTAAAATGGTCTAGATATCTGTATTTGAGCTGCTCATTGATGCTGCCATTTTAGCGTAATGCTTGTTGACTGTTCTGAATTTTTCAATTAGCTCCTTCCTGGACATTTCTGGAACGTTTTCAGTTCCCCCCAGGCCTTGGCGTTTTGCATGTTGCGCAAGGAGTTCTTCGAAATGTGCATTCAGTTTCTGACACTCTTCCCTCTTTTCAGTCAGTCTTTTAATCATCTGCCTTTCATTTTCCTGTAGAAGAATTAGGAAGATGTAGTTGCGCTTTAAAAGTGACCACATGGCATAATAATAAACCGTGTGTGCATGCCCCACCACTCGAGAAAGAGAGATCAGAGAGAGGGTGGGGGGAAGGTGATGTGAACTGATTTAAATCATCACAAGAATAAATGCAATGTTAAAAAATAAGTTTATTAACTTTTGAGACTCGCTTTCATCGTAATTAGCGCTTTATCTTTTAGAGACTTAAAAATGCATTAATTATACAGTTAATCTACCTTTCTCCTGCATTCTGCTTCCTGTTGTTTGACTTTTATATCTTCAATGGTTTTTTCCTTCTTTTGATATGTGCTAAATCGACTTGGAGGGGGCTTTCTTTGCTTTACTGTGTTATTGTCAGCTTCTATAACAAACGCGACACCTGGTCGTCTATTTGTGATTTTATTACACATGGCCTTTTCTTTTCCTTCGCTGCTCGTGGACTCCATATTGTATGCACAACAATTATCTGTTTCCTTGGTCACTAAGCAAGCATCATAAATGAATTTTATTGTTAATATGCCAAGTCTGTATAATGTAACACATGTACTTCCGTTCTTTAAGTGTGTGAACACATAATTAGAAATCACACTTTTACAGATTAGGTTTCTGTTTCGCTATAAACATTTATAAATACGGCTACAATCTGTATAGCTTTGCTTCGAGTTCCCAACATGGCCGACATTATGTAAGGTTTCTCTGGAGTTGCTATCGTCTGCACGCATTTCTTAGATTTGTATATCAAACGATCGACAAAGATGAGCACAAAAGATTTAGGCTCCGTAGACGACTACGATGTTTTCAAGGATTCTCTTATAAGATACCTAGGTATTGAAGGCCTTTTTCTTGTAAGGGACGGGAAGGTGGTTGTGTAAATTGCTGTTAACGAAACCTAAAGGAAAAGGGCGTGACAGCACAGCCTGTGAAATTGTGTTTAACAGGCCACTGACCTACATCTTCAGGCAGATCAAATCAAAGGCATCATGCTCATAGTACCTTAAGCAATCAAACTCTGTAGCCTATGAAAAGTTAACATTTCCATGTCTGTGTTAACGTATATAATTCATGCGCCTAGCTTTACTTACATGTTGCTGGCATTTTTATTGGTGTGTGTGGTGGGGGGGGGGGGAGAGGGGAGGGGGGATTGATCCAATGGAGGAAAGAATGCATATCAGCCCGATAATAAAATTAATAATTTGAAGTGACATCACTATATGCAAGAAATAGCAGTACGTTTCAATGAAACTTATTGTACATGTCACTATATATGCCATTGCCAGTGATAATGATAAAATCAACAATGTATTAATATTGTCTTCCCTTGTTAAATGTAATGAATACCTATAGTGTTAGTATGGCCAGAACAGGCTATGTAAATGAGTTCTTTTAATTATATGTCCATGTATTAATAACAAGACTGTCACTCTTAGTCAGTAAATGTTCACCTCTGATCTAATAGGTCATTACAGAAGAGGTTTACTGAGAATGAGTCACAGCAGATCCTGTATATTAAAGACATAGAATGGCTGTGTTGTAGTTTCAAACACTTTACAGTGTATTTTGTAATTGTACTTTGTACAAGAAGTATTCTTGCAAACTTTCATCTGTTTGTGCAAGGTTATGCCAATGAGGTGGGTGAAGCATTTCGAGTGTTAGTACCAGTCAGTGTTGTGAGAGCCAGCTATGGGGTTTCAAGTGGGTATGTGCTGTCAGATGCCATTCACAAGTACATCAAGACCTCACAGGTATGTATACCTGTAAACTATACTCAACATTTCTTGAATATTAAATCAGGTTAAAATCAAGTGTGGAAGGTAGATCTAATCATATCAATGTATCATAGAATAAAGTGTTCTTTCTCAACATGCTTTAGTAACCTTTAGCAACATAGCTAATCAGTGAATTTTGAACAGAGTGCATTTTTTAATTTACAGGTGCTATGTATAGTAACGACTTCTTAAAAAAATCAAAAGTAAGTGTAGACTTCATGAAACCATTTTCAGTGTTCATCAGCTGTTCTCCTTTCTGAAAAATAAATAGCATTGGTATGTCATTTCAGCAGCCTGCTGCAAGTGGGATGCAGGAACAGAAGTCTGCTGCTCTGGCTTTCACAGACACGCTTGCGTGGCAAGGACTAGCCTCCGTCATTATTCCTGGCTTTACCATCAACAGGATATGCTGGGTTACCAACATGCTGCTAAACTCTGCCAAATTTCTCCCACCCATGCTTCGCAAGTGGGGAACCACAGCTGTTGGTATAGGCTGCATTCCCTTTATTGTTCATCCTATTGACCATGGTGTAGACTATTTGATGGATCACAGCCTGCGCTCATGGTATAATTACCATCCCAGGAAAAGTGCCAAATTGAGAACTGAGGCAGCAGAATGATGATGGCTTGTAGTTTTCCAATGGGTGTAAGAAGTATAATGGAGGAGTTCCTGTCTGCATAATAGAAGTACACAGTTTAAATGTGCCTTTTGAACAGGAAGTTTCTAAACATGTTTTCATGTTTCTTCTATTACATGTATTAGTACTTCTCGTCTGTCAGAATGTTGCTATGCAAACATTAAACAAAAGCAAAGAATTGTTTTCAGATAATTTTATCAAATCTTTGTGATTTTACCAAAATGGAAAATTTTAAATACAGAACTGGTTCTTTTACCTTGTTTAAGTTTTGTGTCTTTTTTTAACATAAGCTTTTAACATCACTTTTTACTTTCAACCTTTTACAAGATGTTCATTGTTTAAATATTTTAGACGTTGAACAGTTTTTTTTTAAAAAATGAACAATTGCAGTGTGGTATAAGTTACTTTTGGTGCTTGTCATTTTCTGTCTAACACTATTCTCAGATGATGGCTTACAAGATGGTGAAGTATTACTGAAGTTACTTTGTACAAACTGATTTTGGACTTTGTTTCACAGCTTAACTATGTGACGACCAAATCATGGGTCGCATTCATTTCAAAAGAAGGGAGCATTTTGGGCACATGCTTAGAAAAGAAGGATGGATTCTGGAAATGCAGAATGCACTTTTATTCTTTTTTAATGCTGATCTTGCTTGGTTCATCTTATTACCTGTTTGAGCAGGAAAGCCTTGGACACATGCATAGTCTTTGAAAGAAAACTGAAAACTAATAGATCAACTGAATAACCATCCACATGCGTAGTAACACAGCTATTTTTCAAAATTGATTCTTTCTACACATTGTTCTTGTTTTGTAAAGCACAGTCCACATTACTCAAGTCGTGCACAGCACGCAGTTTCTGTATCTGTTTTTTTTAAAAGGTTGTTCTGTGACCTGTTTTCAGGTCCTAGGGAGTGTGTGAGACCCCCCTCCCCCCCCCCCACTTTCCCGTGGGCAAGCATCCTGAGAGCGATGCCCATCTCCCCTTCCTCCGGGGCCTTACCTTCTGTGAACAGGGAATGGTCAGGTACCCATTCACAGCTGGGGAGCACGGGTATCGGGGCAACACCCTCTTCTTCAAAGACCAGTACTCTGTCCACTCTGGCATTCACTTCTTTAAAAGGCACTAAATCCCTTGTGTGTATTTCTGACTGCTAGTAGAATTTTCGTCTAGCAGCTGGCTGGAAGAGTAACATGAAAAAACTAAAATACACGGTGAAAACTTGTAGATGGCAAATGTGCACAAGTGCAAATAGTAACAGTATGTACATGTAAATTTGTTACCCTTGTCTTTCACTTACTTAATCTAATGACCTTGTACTGTGTTCTTTTCAAAAAATACTTAAAATAGTAATGTAAAGTCACTGTGATGAAAGTTTGCAGTGTCACTAATTGGTGGTTGTGTTGATATAGCAGAGTGTGTGTAGTTTCATGTTATTTTTCTGGCGTCTGATTTGTTTGTGCATGGTGAGTTGAGAGAGTTTATTAAACGTCATCCTAGCAACAAGGGCTGTCTCATATGCAGACGTTGGTAGGAGGAGAGATCGGAAGATGGTGAAAGGCAATGGCGGGGAGGGGAGGGAGTGAGGGGAGGAACTAAGAGGACAAGAAAACCTGATCAGTGTCCGGGAAACCCCGACGGTCAGCCCTGTAGACGGGTGCCACGTGCGTGTCAATGGCAAGCACACTGTGTGAAGGAGGGGTGGCAGATGTCCAGCCACGTAAATTGTACCTCAAACCTGGATGAACTTAAAAACTGTGTGCATGTGGACGGGGCCCGGTTAGCGCAGTTGGTAGGTTGCTATCTTACTGCAGCCATCAATCTGGTGGTTCTTTCAGTGCAAAGTTTAGTAATAGGACCCCATCCCCCATAGTGCGAATCACCGCAAGGTGGAAGCACTGTCCCTCTAAATAACCACCACCACGTGGTTGGGTTAGCGGATGGATACGTCACGTGTGTTTCCGTGCGTGGGTGCATACGTGCGTGCGTTTTCTCGTGAGCATGCTCGTGTTTGATATGCCATGTAACCTAGCCGTGTCTGACATGACGACGTGACAGGAAAATTTGACCTAAGAAACTAACCCGGGGGCTTCACGGATCAAGTACATCGTGATCAGGTCTCACAGGAGCTGCGGGCAGTCCGATCCCTATGACTGCGTTAGGAGGCGCTACAAAGGGTGTTGATTACTATTCAAGACGCCATCCCAGTCACGCTCGAGCTAATCTACGTGCTACCTGAGGGGCTCGTATCTCTACGAGTAGAGCCGTGGACTAAAGTGGAAGGTTGCTGGTTTGAACACAAGTGCGGTCAAGGATTATTTCCTGGGGTTAATACATTTTGCAGAGTCGTTCAAAGCGATCTCAACCCCCCCCCCCCCCCCCCCGAACACATACACTGCTTCTTCCCACTGGCCATCTTACTGCACCTTTCAGTCTGGTGTTTCTTTCAGTGTATACCTTGGTGGTAGGACCCTATATTCTCTCTCCACCCCCCACCCTGGAGTGAAATTACCGCTAGGAGGAAGAACGGTCCCTCTAAAATTACCTATACCTACCTATGAGTGCTACCATGTGGCATCCCTTGCAAGGCCTTCCGACTGCAGTCTGTTTCACTGACCCTTAAATGTGGCGTGACGGATGTACATCAACGTTTGAAAGCTCAGTCGCCTGCGACTTGGCCGGCGGGGCAGAAACGGCTTTTAAATGAGCGCTGCTCCGGATCCGGATTGTCAGATCAAACTGAGAGAACTGCAACTGCAAATCGCTGGATTTAAAATCAAGCAGTTCAGGTGCTGGAAGGACTGATCGAGGCGTACCTGAAGTCACTTTGTACAAGCAGGTAATTCTTGTTAGTATTAGTCTGTTTTTTCATTGCGATTTTTTATGCTGCTGCTGTTACAGCGAGGTGCATCAGGCTATCAAAATTAGATGACTTGTTTTAATGATGCCGCCATCATCATCGTCGTCGTCGTCATCATCATCGTCGTCGTCGTCATGGGGCGCTTCAGTCTTGTCATCGTTAAGCTTAAGCATGTTTCCTGTCATCCAAGTTTTGATGTGTGCTGTACAATCCTGGAGTGAGGGTAGCAGTGTGTCGATGTCTGAGGAGGATTGTTGAAGTTGTGTGCCGTCTGCATAAAGGTGGTGACTGATTGCGTGCCACCACCACCACCAC
>SMGT01010269.1:168973-182277 GCA_004794575.1 Lanistes nyassanus
CCACCACCACCACCACCACCACCACCACCACCACCACCACCACCACCACCACCACCACCACCACCACCACCATTCAAATATCCACTGCTATCAATGAACGTTAGCAAAATAAAAGCTGCTAATATTACAGTTCAGATTTGAAATGATCCATTTTGTGTTGTCATCATTGTTGTACTCACTGTTGTCATCAACATCATATCCGCCTATTAATAAATCACGGTTGGTGTTCATGTAAGACCCCATGAGAATCCCAAGTGAACTATTTAAATCTCATAGCCTGCGGTGACTTTCCTGCCGAAGTCGTCTATCTTAACGCCCCCTCTTCCTGTTGCAGATGGAGCATTTCAAGGCGTTTTGTCACCCCGTGTAAGCTAACGTAGTCACCAAAGAGTCGAGGACTGGACAAGCGGGGTGATAGTTCAACATCCATTAAGTGAAGTCGCCACTGGACAAGCGGGTGATAGTTCGACATCCATTAAGTGAAGTCGTCATTGGACAAGCGGGGTGATAGTTCAACATCCATTAAGTGAAGTCATCACTGGACAAGCGGGATGATAGTTCAACATCCATTAAGTGAAGTCGTCACTGGACAAGCGGGATGATAGTTCGACATCCATTAAGTGAAGTCGTCACTGGACAAGCGGGGTGATAGTTCGACATCCATTAAGTGAAGTCGTCAACACGCCTTAATTGTAACCGCCGATTTATCGATTACAAAGTTTCAGCGACCAATCACAATATTAAGAGGAATATCAAAGAGTCCACTGTAGGAACAATGTTCTGACGTATGTCGATGGTCGTATGCACCTCTCTGTTTTTGTGAAATAGTTCCAAGATGAAACGCTTTATTTTTTTGTGGCTATTTATTCGAGTTGGATGGATATTTTTCAGCGATCTTCCTGAAAGTCGGATAATAAGAAGATTTCTAATTGGATTGCTAAATTCCTTCCAACTTTACCATCAGATTAATTTGCCTTAGTTTCTTTGGTTCTTTGAACTAGAAGGAAAGATGTCAGAGTGAACATTGTATGATATATTCGTTCGTGGTGTAATTGTTACAATATAGGAAGTATTGATAATAGTACTTCTTTCGGCAGAAATATTCAGAGGAATTAAATTTCAAACGGATTTCTTAAAATACAAAAAGTAGTGTGCGTCTTTTACCAGAAAGGATAAAGGGGCGAAAAGTGTACGTACGTATGTGTGTGTGTGTGTGTGGAGCAGTGGACACTAGTCGACATATTAAATGGTAATTATGCCGAAAAGAAGCCGTCCTTTTCAACTTTTCCGTGTACACGTGCATGTATTTGAGGAGAAAGCTAGAGATACAATATGTGGCGAACTGGCGATGTAAATTGTCATTACCTAGGGACTGGGAGGCAAGGGCAGACAACTAAACACCAAACGTCCTAGCCTGTCACATACGGTGGGCCACAAGTTCTCGATACTAATGGCAGTGAAGGAGGGGAGGAAAAGGGGTATATATATATATTCTGTTATGGTGTGTCAGACATCATGATCTGTTTCAGTTTCCCAATATTTCTTTATACTGCTGCAATCTACGAGAAAATATGCAGAGGAAACATTCGTATATCTCGCGTTAACTCCGTCTGGCGGGATTTGCGCGAGATATTATTAGCATGTTTCCGCTTTGCGTAAAAATGCACATTTTGATTTGTGTGTGTGTGTGTGTGCAGTAAAGCCTGTGTACCTCTTGCCACGGTTTCGGATTCGGCCCCGGAAGAAAGACCAGCGAGCAAGAACAACACAGCACCTAGACACCACCAGTACACAACACTACAACTGTAGAACTCCTTCCTCAGACCCGCTCCCTTCCCCCTCCTCCCATAGCGCAAGTTGGAAGCATTTTCCTTCTAAACACAACAACCAGCACGAAGAATTGTCAAGATTTCAAGCACCGTAAGTTTGGGAGAGATGGCAGCAAACAAAAGCAACTGTTATGGGAAAACAGAGAAAGAAATACTATTTAGTCTCCATCACGACAAGCTGGTTATTGTACGCCTCTACGCTTACAATAGCGGTTTGTGGTAAATTAAATGTTTTTTTTCTGTTATTCGCGCAATGATACACAGACATGCCTTAAATGGGTTTACGCTTACTACAACGGCAACGACTGCTGGCTCTATTTTCTATTATATCGTTATACTGGGGGACAGAAAATTAATCCCACATTTTCATTTAAATGTTTCTATATACTGGGTATCACAGATCTGTACTGCGGAAAGATTAGCTTGGCGTAGTACATGCACTTCTTTATTTTGTGAAACAAACACTATCCCAACCACAAACCAACGATAGAATGAGAAGGCGACCGAAGTTTTTAATCGTAAAATATCTTAAACAGTCAAATACAAATGTGACTACCTCTCTCTCTCTCTCTCTCTCACACACACACACAGATACACAAGAACCATATACTTTTATTTGTGTATTTTTTCATAACCAACGAAAAAAAACTTCGTTATATCCACGTTTTTTCAAATTAAAAATCTGTGCCAGAAGGAAAGGTCAGTGAGATACTATAGTAACGTTCTGAAGACTTTATAACTCGAACTTTCCTTCTGGCTGCTCAAATCCGTTTATCCTCAGTATGAATGACAATCAGCCACAAAAGTCATTTAACTCTTCAAAAAAATTAAGATGCTAGTGCAAGTCGCCGGGGACCTAACGACAAAGAGCAGTTCACTAGAAAGAAAATTAAGTCTGTTCAATGATGGTGATTTCCTAGCCCAAAACGGGTGTAGACCAATGATCATAATTTTCCTGCAGCAGGAGAACAGTGTGGGTTTCTGTGGTCTAAAGTACTTCTCTGATCTGCTGCGCCTCCAGTTTCTCCATAAAAACATCGACTGGAACCCAGAAGCACAGTAGGGGAGGACACACCGGCTCCCACCCCCCGCAGGGTCCTCCTGTAACGGAAAACGAATGCAAATTGCGCGAAAACATGCATTTACACAAAAAGGAAACTTGTAAGTCCCGGTGATTGGCATTTGCATGAGATACACTGATACATGCGTTCCCTCTTTGTGTAAAAATCCCTATATACAAGCCTACTGATCATTTGTTATAACCGTGGCGCAACCAGTTGTTGACGGTTTATGGCAGATACAAATACAAAACTGTCGTCCCTGGGGCAGGGACAGGGGCTGCTTCTATAGCTGTCGCCCGCTCACTCACTCGATCTCGCTCTCTCATTCGCACACTAACGCACTCATGCACTTACTGTTGTATATATTTCTGGACGTGACCTTACTATATGTTTTAGTCGAAATAGGCTCAGTATTTATATATTTTAATGAGACTGTCTGCACATGTGATTGAGGGGTCATAATGCAGCCCCTATATAAACTAGCAGGTCAAGTTATGACATGCTCACGCTCTTGCTGTAGCCTGTAACAAGAAAATATCCCATCGGTCTCGCCATAAACTATAGCTATGCTTCACTTCATTACGAGATGCAAGTGACTAAGCTCTAGGGTTATGTTGCAAAAGCGCTCGTAATTGCTCTTTCGGGCATAAGAACGGTCACAAGTCCCATTCGCCCTGTGTATTTTATGAGCACTTTTACGAAGAAGAAGAGGAGATATGAACCCCCATGGCAGCCCAGCAAGTGGCAAGAACACATTCACAAAGAAAAAAAATGCGAAATGTACCAGAGAAATCCAGGTCCTTGATGGGTATCAGCCTCCGCCCAGAGCAGAATTTGTCCAGGACTTCACTTCCGGTTCTGTCCAGCGTCTCACGGCTAGACATGGCCACCCGGCGACGGTCGGGAGTAGGAGGACTGTAACCAGTTTTCTGTCAAGAAGGAGTTTCCGGCCTTAGAACCACACATTCTCTACTTCCGACTATTACAGCACTACAGTTACCTGCGGAACTTCAAAAACAGCTTACATAAAACTTATGAATGTTGCTTTGACAGGGCGAGGGTTTTCTTTAAATACATGAAGTGTGCCTGCGTGTGAATGTGTGTGTGCACGCATATCCGTAGGTCCATGTGGGAATGGGAGAGGTTGAGGCAAGCTTGAGTGCGCAGTGCTCTGTTAACAAGTATAGAAATTACTCTTACGTATCCACTGTAGAATGATGGGTCGCATTACGTCTGTAGAAAATGCTCTCAATTAAAGGGGATAAAAAACAGTTTTATGCTAATGGATTTCCGTTAATCTGTTTATGGAGGAGACATGAACATGAACAAGTCACATTCTGAATCATGAAATAAACTTAGCTGCAAACATTCTGCATTAAGTTCGTAGTACACAAGATGTGAACTGTACTCACCGCTCTAACTTTGATCTCTGTGACTACCTCGTCGTAAGATTTGAGCACCTGTCCGACAAAGCACTGGTTGGTTCCGTATGGCTTCAGGGCCAGCAAGTTCTGAACATTAAACACGGTTGTCAGGACAATTCTTGACTCCTGCTCTGCAGCATTAACCCGCCCCATCCACTGCCACTTCCCAGCCCAAACATGAGTTTGTGATTTCCTGAAGAAAGTAATCACTTGGATAAGACTGGTGTCACAGTTTGGAAAATAAATCATGCAACAGAAAAGAAAGAAGGAAGGAAAGAAGTGTACGGAATGGACAGATAAAGTAAACAGAAAACGGATGTATAGGAGGGAAGAAGTATGCGGAATGGATAGATAAAGTAAAAAAACCTGATGGATAGATGGCATAACGAGCGAACGAACGAACAAACCGAACGATGAAGAGAGAGAGAGAGAGAGAGAGAGAGATGGACGACAGATGGAGAGATGGTGTAAAGAAAAGAAATCTATCTAAATGGATTTTCCAGAACAGAAAGGCTGGTCGTTGCTTAAGGTACTGCCCCAAAGTACATATCAGGACGGTGTTGCCTGAGACAGCGTGCTGCTGCACGTGGGACTGCTGTCGATAAACAAGCTTCCCTCCCACCCTGACACCGGACCAACCAGTCCTAGTACTGTTTCCTATAGTGCCAGGCGTCTGGCAGGACAACTTCTAGATTGTCAATTTTTAAATCTTAGGGATGACAGCAAACCACCGACCTTCCGCGTCTGAAGCAGAAGCCGTTAGACCACCGAGGTGGTCTCCAAAACTGAAGGGTTGGAAACTCACCTGAAAGAACATGAGTATCAGCTCTTTTCTGTGCCGCTAGGAAAATGACTTACCGCGCGGAAATCATGCAGCGTGACAGCTCTGAGGAAGGGGGTGTGGAGGAGGCTTGTGTCTGATGAATTCATCAGCACCGTCGTCTCGCTGTCTGTCTCCGTCACCAACACGTTCTCCTGCACTTTCACCGGAAGAGCGTTCAAGTCCAGAACCGTCCTTGTCCACTTCACCTCTCTGGTATTCTGAAGAACGTCACAGCTCTGTTTAACGCTCTACGGTTTTCGAGGTGAAAATGGGAAAATAACCAGAAGCTTCGTGCATGATCGAACTGGTGTGTCAAAGTCCCTTGACAAATGACTTAGAGAAAAAAATACACCTACAGTCCTTTCTACGTTGTCCCAAACAAGGCCGACAGCACAGGACGCATTGCGTACAGGCGAGAAGTGCTGTTTCCGCGAGGGAAAACGTAGCTATAGTTGCGTATGTCTACCGCATTCTCGAGAAGCAAGAAACAGAATTTGTCGCGGATAGAGTTATGTTACCCGGGTCAGTTCGTGCATATGCGCCCAGATGAAAATTTCATGTAAAGGATTATAAAGCGTGGGTTGACCAAATATAGATGCCAGTAAGCAATTTACATGTAACATGCAAAGATACCATGGTACTTACGCCGCCCGGAGCTGCACAAGTCGCTGCCAGGAACAGTGTCAAGAGATAAACAAGCGCCATCTGGAGGGGAACACAAGCAGCTCTGTTACTTCGAGATTAAAATTTCCTCTCTAACAACTGGCGAGGGAGGTTTTACCGCTTGTCAGTGGTGATGGGACTGTAAGACTGTTGTACCCGCCAAGGTACCCGTATTTATACAGTCTGGAAGGTTGTCACGGTGTAGGAAATTCGGTGATCCTAATGTTGATTGGCTGTCTTTTAGTGGTTTTTTATGAGTGGATGTGGCCTGGGGCTGAGTACATCCGGATGCCTTTGCCCTCGGAATGTGACGTAGTTAGTACACCAGGGTACTGCTCCTCTTGTTTGCATAGTAGTCACACTGTAGGAAATGTCGTTCTTCATGTCGATTGGCTGTGTATGAGTTCTTTTTTTATGATCGGAAGTGGGCTGAGAACATCCGGACGACTTCGCCCGCGGAGTGCGACATAGATATTGAAACCAGACTACTGACCCTTGTTTTCCCCTTTGCCCACATCCGGGATGTCTAAGCAAAAACGACTATATGCTGATGTGGCCAAGTGTTGTTAAGCACCCGGTTTGCATCCATTGAATAGGCGATATTGCATTTATTTCTGCCTTTTCAGCGGGGGGGGGGGCAGGGGGGTAGCCTGCAACCGTGCAGTCTGCAATCACCTATTGAATCTGGATCTGTCTGACAACATACACATAAACGTCGGCAAAATCGGAAAGAAAAATGGAAAGTTGAACGGAAGATGCGCCTGAAAATTTCATGGTTTTAATTTTGCTGAAATTTGCTTGTAACCCAGATGTCTTGTAAAAACAGTGTAGTGCATTTAGTGCTTTTTGCGTGTCTTTAGCAGTTTCTGCAAATAGAATCATGTCATCAGCGTATAAAAGCAAAAATAAATAACTATATTTTTCAATAACAGAAAAAGTAAAGCTTAGTGCATAGCCACGTGGCAGAATCCAATTAAACCTTCAACACTTTCTGAGAGAAACAGCTTTAAGCTGTTTAAAAACAAGGGGTGGAGGGGGAAGTATTGATGACAAGTTTTCCTTTTGCCGGACACCAACATTACAAGTGAAAAAAAGGGGATAGGCTCTGCTGAGATTTAACTTTAATAACACTAAGTATTTTGCCATTTATTCCATGTTTCAACAATTTCTCCCAAAGGAGGTTTCTTTGGACATTGTCAAAAGCCCGTTTATAATCGATAAAGGCACAGAACAACCTCTTTATGCTGTAAATAAATAATCAAGTAGTGTAGGGTGAAATATGATCTGCAGTTGAATTGCTTTTTCTAAAGCCGGCTTGTTCAAATCCCATAAGGTCATTCTCTTCAAAGAACGGTATATATTCTTGTATTAAGAATCCTGGTAAAAAGTTTTCCTGCACAGCTTAAAATAGCTACGCTTCTATCACCTTTGCCTTAAAACAGTGAGCGGATCACGGCATGCCACATTGCAAGACCTGACTAAACAGCAAACACGTTTTAATAGCTTGGGTAGACAACGTGTCATGATAACACCTGATGCTATCCTCTCAATCTATGGGCTCCTAGAATAGACTTACCTACCACTGGGGCTACAACAAGGTTAACCCTTACAATCGCTGGTCCGAGGGCCAGCTTGCGTGGACAATCGTTTTTCCTGTGCCCGCTACACAGTGCACATAGAGTACGCAGGGTAGACTATAGGAACGGGAAGGAGAATAAGTTCATGCAGCCCAACCCATGGTTCAGGCAATGGGAAATATTTGTTGTCGTGACGCTGGGGTGCTTACTCATCCTCTTGGAACGTTGCTGATAGTGGAAACCACATCCGGGTGTTTCCTGTAGTCAGTTCACTCAGGTACATCGCAGAAATGATCCACGCTTGGATGAATCTGACAAGAAAATAGATGTATTAGACTAAGTGCTAGTGGTTTTGCGTGCCGCCTCCAAAAAGCTATTGGTAGCAAAGGGTGTCACGTCCCGTGTGGAGCGAAATTATCCAATCAATGTGAGCGCTCTACAGTCACGTGGTAATGAGGATAGTTAGCTGGACAGTGACCCGGATGCTGTTTGATTTGTTTGACCGCCACAGGAATCCTTCCCAGAGTTCCGTTTTTAGCGTTGCTGAATTGCCTTTATTGTCAGTCCGTTCAGATAGTGAGTAATTAATGACGTCAGCACTTCCTCCGCAGCGTCTGTCCCTCTCAGGGTGTATCCAAGTACAGTGTACTGACGAAATACTATAGCCCAACCACAAGTAGACCTACTTGTATCGTTCATGACATCGTAGGCACTAATTATCATTCCTCCCGTAGCCGAGCATTGTGCAGGCCGCACGAATCTCTTTCCACTGTGGCCTAAGCATACCAACAAAAACCACTTTATTATATTTCTTCAAGAACAGAGCAAGTCTGTGATTGCTGACTGGCGCTGAGTCTGTAACACCTGTTGAGTCGAAGACGCACCTAGTGCGGTCATAGTGTCACACCCTACTGTTTTGTTGATGCCTTTCTGCTGACTGAAGGGCTAGGCTTATATAAGCTGCCTTTCTAAGTTTCAGTGGCTTGTATTTTGGTTGCACAAATAAATATCTGTTCAAATCGAATGAAGTTCCTAATGGCGTCTATTGCCTGCCTTGCGTCCTGTGACTTTATGTGTCATTTCTTCCTTTTCCACTCCATCCTCTTCGTCCTTCTTTGCCGTCTTTGAGCCAGTTAGTCTCAGCTGAAAAGTTCCTGGTCAGTAAGACAGGTAACCGCTGCAGTGACTGAAAATTCGTTTCTGATTCCCACATAGGTTTGAGATTTGGTTGATCCTTTAGCTGTTTCACTGAGATTGAAAATTAAAATTGTATTGTTGCTGTTGGTCATTCAAAATTATATAATCTGTACATGTCAGACCTCAGCTTTGGACTTTCTTTTTTTTAACAAAAGTAGATCTGTCATATGAGTTTGTAGACAGACCTGTTTCACTAGCACACCCATGCAGTGTGTGAAAGGCGATTGGGTGGCTGCAGGCTGGCATCTGGGTCCAGGAGAACATTCGCTCACAGTCTGCCGAATGGTGAAAGGCGTTGGTTTTTAGCGACTGAAAATCAGGTGCTTCCAATCTCGCACTACCCCCACCTTTCCCATTTTTTAAACTTTGTTCGGGGTGAAAGTTAAAGGATGGGGTAGGGGTATGTGTGGTGTGTGTGTCACCTACTGTGCAATTTAGAAAGTGAATGGTCAGACTAGCTGTTGGAGATGAGAAACAGGTGCGCAAGAAATTACGTAGTTCAGTTTAATATGAAGCGTCTGGAACTTCACTTCATGGTGACGGAGCATAGTGTAACTGGTGTAGAATGCCGACTAATGGATTTACACACTCCTGTTTCTAAATGTGACAGCTTTTTCGGTGGATGGTAGGAATTTGCTTTCATTTTATTAAAACCGGTAAAGATCAGAATAATGTACATTTAGCAGGAATGTATGTCAAATGTATTACGTGCTCACCCCAGTGCTGCCCTTACACGTGTGGTGAACCAAGGGATGGAGAGAGGGCTGGGGAGATCTAACCTCTGACCTAGGGACATGGAGGGTAGCAAGCTTCCGTGGCACGCGTGCTGACCTCGCTCTTCGCCTAGTCAAGGCCGCCGGCTGTCCGGTGCACACAGCCACACGCACAATCGTCCGTCGCCTAGCCCCGGGGCAGTGGCCGCGCGTCGGGTCACTCACGCGAGACCCTCACACTCGACCAGCCACTCGACCAGCCACACTAGTGGGAATACGTCACACCAGGGTCAAAGGGGAAAAAAACCACGAACAAACAAACAACTACCGCTTCACTAATGGCTCGGCCTCCAACCACTATAGCCTTTGTCCGTCTACTGCACAACGAATGACAACGTGGCGTGAACGATGACAAAGATAAGTTTATTATACTGTGCAAATAAAGATGTGTGCTCCACAATCATATATAAACTAAATAATCGTAGGGTTCCACTGGACTACAGGGATGATCCCCTAAGGCAATACAGACGATGTGCCTTGTAATCAATCAAGACACAAAGAACTACCGACAACCTATCGCTCTAGTTCAATCGCCTGCGTTACGGTTACAAGTTTATGGTGCTGTTTCTTTTCACTTGCGCAACACATGCATCAAGTCATACACAACAGATACCAGCGTTACACGTAACTATGCCTACACTACGAGGCAGCTGCAGGTTACGGCACACTACGTCTAACGGGCCTACAGCACAGCCAGCTATCAGACACTCAACTGAGTGACGCTGCGCTGTCCGTTGGGATGTAGAGACAGAGATTCCTCTACCTATCCCTCACTAGTTCCTATTTAGAAATATACTTTTAAAATGTTATCGTGGCTCTTGCCAAAGTTCCCATGACAGCACGCACCCATTAAGATACAGGCGCAGACGATTTGAAGTTCGCCGATTCAGATCAATGGAGGGAAGCAACTAAAGGCTTGGGGACGCGTTGCTCATGTCTTCGGTATAATTGTCCCCTGAAGGTTTTCACTGTGTCACAAACTGACTGCAGTACACCCTCTCAAATTGTGTCCCATTTTGCAGGAGCTGAACACAGCCATAGAAATACTTACACTCCCACTTTATCACCAGGTACTCAGTCTGTAAACTAATCAAAGGAAAGGAAAAAAAGAGTCTGATTACAATCTTGCTTTCGGACCTAACTCAACGCACGCACGCACGCACGCCCACGCACACACAGGAGCGCGCGCATGCATACATACAAGAGCGTCCACATGCATGCATGCATCCATCCATGCATTCATTCATTGAAAGATTCAAGTACAAATATAAATAAAAATACCTAAAATCATACCTACATGCTTGCATACATAGCTATGTGCGTACGTACATACACATGCATTCACTCATACACAGCCGGGGATGCACAGTCAGCACATTACATCGCAGGTTGTAACTTCAGAAACCAGGTATTAAGACGCCCGTTTCAGACGTACCAGAACTATTTGTGAAGTACACATCTTGAATGGGTATCACCTTCCGACCCGCGCAGAACTTGTTGAGCACGTCGCTACCCGTCGTATTCAGCGTGTCGGTGAGGGACACCTCCAGATACCGGGTTTCTTTGGAAGCGGGTCTGGTTCTACTTTTCTGCGTACAGAGAAGTTTTTTTTTAAAGAAACCTGTAAGGAACATGCAGTTCTTGTCAGTGTCAAGCAACGTACTAATCTGCTCCAGACTAGAAGACGAAAAGTGCTACTCCCCTTTTACCATGGATGGCTTGCATAAGCGCCCCATCTCCTGTTCATACGTGAAAGTGTAAGTAAAATACATAGAGACAAACGGGCCCTAAGACCACTTTTATGATTGAAAGAGCACCTAAGAACGCTCATGCCAGCCCTCTCAGAATTTAAGCATGAGAAATACAGCGAAAGATGACTATATTTACATACGAACGAGTGAGATGGTATATATGCCAAAGGGGATACCCCTGGCTTTCTTTACACCTCAGTCCAAGCCTTCACATCAACAATCATATAAATCTTCTCCCATCACCTTCTATGTACAAACAACAACAACAACAACAATGCTCACATAACTTGCCCAAGAACCACTGTGAGCAAAGAGCGATTACTTGCAGAAAAATGCACAACGCGACGTCACACTGACATTACAGTTCGCACAACAATCCAGCCACAGAAGGGGCCCCTCGCTGCTTGTCGAACGATGACCTGATAGGAGGTTTCCTCATCCCGTCTTCTGTGATAACAGCAAACGTTCCCTTGTCGAAGTTTTCACAGGTGCCTTGCCAAAGACGGAGCAATGCCACCGAGAACTGGCAGGCGCTCACTTTGATGTCTCAGTCCTAACGCGCGGTGTGACACGCCAGATCTACCATTGACCTCTGAACCAGCCTTACATATTATACGTAGTTCGTTCTACACACGCGAATGCATACACAGGCTCTTATTGTTTCTCAGTGCTGTGTGTTGCTATATAGGCCATGCTATAATCCATGCATGTGGGTAGAATTTCTAGTTTTTTAATCATTTATTTTGTATATATTATACTTATTATATAAATCAATTGTATCATTATTTGAATAGTATCTGTAATCTTTTATCTCATTACCATTACTATTCTTCCTTATGTTTTTAACAGTAAAATGTGTACGCTGTTTTTACCTCCCCTGCCCATCTTTTCACTCTCGCTTGATTCTCAGGCCCAGCCTCCTCACGACTGTCGTCTGCAACTTTCCTTTGTCACTGGCCTGTCCTTATACCGCAATGCCTGTCTCGTTGGCACAGTTCCTGTCAGTTAAGATTGGAACAGTTCCTTTCTGTAACTTTTTGGTTAAGTCCTGAAGCCAAGCGAAGCTGCATCGTTTTCTTAGGTTCCTTCGACACAGTCGGATGTGAAATGGTCCTGGCGTATGAGGTGTGATTTGTTCCGTTTGTAGTTCTACACATGACGAGGCAATCTGCCGTTCTTTTTAAATTTTATAGCCACTGTTTGCCCTGTGGATAGCAATACTTAAATTTTGCTGCATTTGGAATGCTAAAACAACAACAACAACAACAACAACAACACCAGCAGCAGCAATTACCACCTGTTGCGATTTCCGCCTGCATTCCACATCTTGCACTGTTTGTTGAAACAGCCGAACGCTTTACACTGTGACGTACGCACCTGGAGAACTGACGCATCACCAGAACGGACTACAGCACCGACATTTTGTTTTCATTCGCTGAAGAGTATTGCAACATGACGACATCTGTGCACCGTTGCTGACCGGAAGTAAATGTGGATTATATGGAAATATTATTGTGGCAACTCGAAATTTATAGTGAAAAAGAGTAGCATCAATATCCTTTAATTCAGCCCAAGTTGATTCTATGGTTAAGTTTTACTTTAAATTATTAGAAGAGAATTATAACCAAGTCTGTGATATAAAGTGTTTGAGTAAATTCGCTAATTGCCGTAATGTTTGTATTGCCGTACATGTTTGTATTGCCGTAATGTTTGTATTGCCGTAATGTTTGTATTGCCGTAATGTTTGTATTGCCGTAATGTTTGTATTGCCGTAATGTTTGTATTGCCGTACATGTTTGTATTGCCGTAATGTTTGTATTGCCGTATGTCACATGTCACCCCTAGGCTATTACCTGTCACTCCTAGGTAAGCCTTTTAGCCCCTCCCTTTTGGTCAGCTAGTAGGGGGAAGATACGTCATCACCAGGCTATCGCTCCGCCCTTTCTGGACACTTAGTGGCTAGCTGGAAGCTCGCCATTGGTCAGCGCCGTTGGCCGGCTCCACCGAGTTTGACCAGAACCGGTTTAGCCCAGTTTTAAGGCGTCAGGGGGTTAGAACACAAGGAGGGCCAGACACACAGGGAGGAGAGAGGGAGGAGGAGAGCGCCAAGAGTAACGACACAGAATACAGAGAGGGACGTGCACCTAGGAAGAGACCCAGTGAAGCGACCACGTGCTAGCCTACGGACCTCAGTCGCCATCCTGCC
>SMGT01010269.1:190690-201162 GCA_004794575.1 Lanistes nyassanus
ATTCACTAAATATACGGGTGGACTAAGTTGAAAGAAATGAGTCTTGACACGTTACTCCAGCGACTTGCAACAAAAATGATTGCACTACAGAAAATTCCTCTATAAATTCAGTCTGGTCTGAGGTCCGCTTTCTAAATTTTACGTTTAGTTACTTTTTTCTGTGTCGCCGACTTCTTGCTGTTGTCCGGGTATTTTTGGTGACTGTGACAGTTTTGTTACAGAAAGCGGGGTGTTCTATGGGTGGGTCAAGAATTCAGGGAATTCAGTCATTCACATTCCGACCCAGTTTTCACGCCTCGCCACCAAAATACTTGAAGAGACGAAACCTTTTTATTATTATTACCGACGCCACTGTCTCCAGCATGGGCTAAACCAATAGTAATTCACCCAAGCAACCGGATACAAACCAGAACAGCCCGGCGTCCAGGTGAAAGGTCGTCACGAAACAGTTTGGCAAGGAAGTCGCCCTACCTTCAAACACCCCCTCCCTCAGATGTATCTGCGACTGTTTTGCTCTCCACGACCTCTCTTTAGGGAATACAAACACTAAGCATTATACTCAATAACAACAGCACCAGTCGCAACAACAACAACAACAACAACAACAACAGTTTTACTGGTAAAGCAGAAGAAATTATGACAGCCATGTCGATGTACACAAGTACACGCCGCACAGGTGGCGCTCTAGTGCCGCACACGTGGCGCTCTAGTTCACTGCAGCCTATTCCAAATGGTTCGAAAGACGAAGGCAGACAAAGTCGGAAAGACAAACACATAGAAACAAAGAAAGACAAACAAGCAGACAGATAGACAGTTCTACAGACAGACAAGCAAACAGAATATTCAGTCTGCTAAAAGACCGTCCATAAACTTTTGTCTGCTTTTCATGTCTGTATACTGGGTTAACGGGCTGCCGTCACCGTTTCTGTTAAGCTGAATAATCTGGAAACTTCCTGCCTATCTCCTAAAGAAATATTTCGCCTGATGTCGAAACGGATGTCAGTAACAAACGTCCTTTACAGGGTTCTCGACATCTTTAGTGCAAACACCACATTTCTAGAAGATAAAAGGTACAGGCGCATGTATGCTTAGCTTGCTGTTTTGTTACGAAGATGAAGCCCTGTCAGGTAGTAAGCACGGCTGCACTGTCTTGCTACATTCACAGAAAGTATACAGGTCTACATTCACAGAAAGTATACAGGTCTACATTCACAGAAAGTATACAGGTCTGAGCCCACAATCGCTGATCTTTTCGCAGTGACGAGCGTTTTCAGCAACCGTAAGCCGTAGGGCAACACAAAATGTGGCAGAAAACAGATCTGACCTAATATATGTCTGATACATCTTCTGGGATGTAATTTATTCAAAGACTCAAACTTGGTTTCTGGAATTGCAGCCACTGTGGACGACGAAACGATGTCCATCTCTTTGTTGGCGCGTGATGAACTGTGACCCGCACTCATCGCATCTGAAAGGTCGAGCGATGTAATGGCTGCGTGTGTGTTCTTGCAGCGCATGCGCAATCTGGAAACCCTGTCCGCACCAGAGACAGACTTGCGGATAGTCGTGCTTCTCTTGCAGATGGCGAATCTGTGCAACAGCAGGAACACTGCTAGATCAGAACTATTACCCGTCTTCGCTTTTTAAAACCTTCCAGAATAAAAATCAAGGATATATCCGCGTACCCTGAAAATACAAACTATTTCCAGGTTTTCTTTTCGTTAGTACATGTATGGAACATCCTTGAGTTAGTAGACCTAAACAAGTCACATATGTTGTTTAGGCTACTGGGCTACTGCAGATAGCACACTCACAAGCCTGTAGCGCTCCATGAACTGTGCCACGCAGCCTGGATGCACACAAACATATATTCCCGCTTTGGTGTGCACAGCCTGGTGATCTCTGAGCAGTGTGGAATCACAGGTCGCGAACTTACACAGGCGACATTGCTGCAGAATCGAACCCTGCAAACAATAGTTGTATTGTGTCATTTTGTTTAAGTGTGAGGGAGTTCCTGTAGTGTGCACAGAAGTGCAAGTCTTACATTCCCGAGCAGTTTATTTTTAAGAGTACACGTCAGTTTTTTTCAAACTTCATTCATAACCCGTAAGGCTGAGACGCGAGCAGCAATGCAATACGTCAATAAAATGAAAGAACACATCTTTTTGATATAACATGAGGAAAGGTCAAGTGGAAACGTGAAGTAAAAATATATGGCACAGAGTTTTAATACTGATGCTGACCTTATCCTACTTCCAATATTTCAAAACACACTGCAGCGAACAACAATCAAGTACATCATCAAACTGAAAGAAGACATCCTTTTGATGTAATATGGGGAAAGGTGAAGTGAGCAATGTGTAGATAAAATATGTGGCACAGGAGTCTCTGTTACCGATACGAACTTTATCCCACCTTTGAATGTTTTAGGACATGAAGTTTTACGGCTGCCAGGTACGTGGGGACTGCTGGCAATTTGCTCCACAGAAAGCCTTCCTGGAAGTCTGGGCACAGCTACACCAACATCCGTAAAATCAAACCTCACGAAACTAGTTACATTGCTGGACGCTTTAAACGAGCAATACAAATATGTCTAGGGCCACAATACAAATATGTCTAGGGCCACAATATAAATATGTCTAGGGCCACAATATAAATATGTCTAGCCCCACAATACAAATATGTCTAGCCCCACAATACAAATATGTCTAGGGCCACAATACAAATATGTCTAGGGCCACAATATAAATATGTCTAGGGCCACAATATAAATATGTCTAGGGCCACAATACAAATATGTCTAGCCCACAATACAAATATGTCTAGTCCCACAATACAAATATGTCTAGGCCCTCAATAAAAAAATGTCTAGGCCCACAATACAAATATGTCTAGGGCCACAATACAAATATGTCTAGGCCCACAATACAAATATGTCTAGTCCCACAATACAAATATGTCTAGGCCCACAATACAAATGTCTAGGCCCACAATACAAATATGTCTAGTCCCACAATACAAATATGTCTAGGCCCACAATACAAATATGTCTAGTCCCACAATACAAATGTCTAGTCCCACAATACAAATATGTCATGGCCCAGATTAATTAGCAAAAACGTGGTCGTCATTAAATCAGAATTCTGGAATCTAATCTTAAGCTTACTTTGGAATATTCAGCGGCCGGCAGGTATGCCCAGGGCTCTGAATGAGTGAATCTAACTGCAAGACCACGGGTTTCTTGAGGAGTGTTCAGTGACACTGGAATGCCGACTTCAACTTCATGCTGACAAAAAATAAAATAAAGACTGCAAAGCATTTTTCTTGCCATTATCAAAATGCCTAAAGTACTTAAAAACGAAGCACGCTGCATTCATGGCAACAGTTGCTAAATCAGAAACTGCTGCATGTTTGATGTTTTACGGTGCCAACAGCTATTGCTAAAGTAAAGAAAGGTGAAGGTCCTGCAAACAGATGACACATTCGGGGAAAATGCTTGCGAATTGTCCCGGGAACAAGATTTGAACCGACAATCTGTGTTTCTCACTGCACTGGCTTGATGAAAAGCGCTTTAACCTTATACACACCTCAAGGCCAACTTGCCTAGTCATATACAGCAATAGTTTTCTTTCAGTTATAAGAATCCGCAAGCTATACTGTCCTCTGGGGCTGCTGCTGACAAGTCAAAACTGTCAAAATAGTCACGACCAGTTAATTGATCGATGGAAACAACAGCAAGCTGATTTACAAAAGAAAACAGACGAGGTAATTCAGCCAATGAAAAGCAAAACACAGGAGGGGAGGGGTTCAAAAAGAGAGAAAAGTCGAGCAACCAAGCAAGCAAGTAAACATAACAACAATTAGATTTTTCTTTTTTACAAAAATAATAGACGAAATAATTGACCCAGAGAAAACAGTAGCAGACGAAAACACTTACATGTTTATTTGGCCCAGAGTAGAAAATTTGAACAGCTCGGGATGACAAAGTACACTTTCCAGCTAGCATCTGGCGTAAAACCCCTTGTGAAACACCTGACGCACGACATTCCACAGGGGAGTCGACACTGGCATTGGATATTGCCAGAAGATACAGCAGTCTGTTTCGAGTATCCATGATCCTGAAGAAATTGTTTCCTTCACTCGAAGTTTAATGTTGATCCAAAGCACAATTCAAACATCAGCAGAAACAGTTATAGAAGCTACGTATTGCTATTGTCGAAGGTCCACACAGAAATAATTCACAGTTTGAAGCTATTTTTACCCATTCATCTCAGGTAAAACCACGTTATTACTTTTCAGACAAACGTTGATCAACATTCTTCCGTCTTCTGTTTGCAGAATCGACGGTTTTACCAAGGAAATGCGGTTTGATCTCACTGATATGGAACTTTTTTTTTAAATTGAATTTGGCCCATTTCAAAGGGCCAAGTACAAATTAACGTGTAAGAGCAACACATTTCCCAATGGATAGGCACATTAAAGTTATCAAGTTACCACAGCAGTAGGACAAGGCGATGCGCTGTCAACACAGTGCACCATACAGAAGGCTAAAGCGCCCACAACAATATTCACAGACATAAAACAAATTGTACTGTCAACACAGTGCACCATACAGAAGGCTAAAGCCCCCACAAAAATATTCACAGGCATAAAACAAATTGTACTACTGTAAAGTAATCAAAATACTACATGCGTCAAAGAGTATAGTATAGATGCACATACCAGCATATATGTACACTTACACATGCAGACATACACGCACGCACACACATCCATGCACGCGCACACCCACACATGGATGCATATAGGAAGCTATGATAAGAGCCTGCTAGGCAAATCATTGTTCCTCCGTTTCAGTGCCTTGTACAAAAAGCAGGAAAGGTGATTTGTTAAGCTGGGACTGTTCTCCAACACAAGTACGAGGAATCTTTGATGTGTAGGGTGTTTGTAAAACTTTCTGGGTATATACTGATCTCGTAGATCTGCATATCTAGGGCAATCGAGCACAAAGTGGATTTCCGTCTCGTCGTTGTAACAGAACGGAAATTGCAGGGACTTCTGCTGAGTGCAATAAAGAAGTTTGTGGCACTTCATGCTGCTGATCCCTAGTCTAAACTTGATGAAGCTATCACTTCAAGCTGCTGATCCCTAGTCTAAACGTGATGAAGCTATCACTTCAAGCTGCTGATCCCTAGTCTAAACGTGATGAAGCTATCACTTCAAGCTGCTGATCCCTAGTCTAAACGTGATGAAGGCGACTCTAAAACCCATATGCCTCAGTGAGGACAGATAAGTGCTTTGCTGAGTTTTTTTGAATGAATAGTACACAGAGAAACGCTGACTGCTTGAAATCTGGCTACACCAGTCCTGGTTAAAACAACCTGTTAGCCTTTGCCTCAACTCTCTTAGAAACGTGTCCATATTTCCGACTCCCTGACTTTCCCATACAAAACCAAACCCAACCCGATACAACGTCAACATCACAATCTCACGGATAGGGGATCCTGTGAAAAGACAGCTAAGCAGACTTGTCCCTCCTCCCCTTGGAACTGGGAACAAACTGTCATCTCACATCCCTCATACCTGATCAGAGTTGTGTCTGGAAGCTGCAAAGTATCCACATGCAGCTGGTTCCGACCTGATCTGGAGTTACCCCTAGACTTGTCTTCCGAGCCGTCATTCTGTCGATGGCAAGAAAACAAGACTGAACATGCCGCAAGGTTCGGTAATGTAAAACAATGCAAAACATTTACTGGAAGGAGTATAACCAATTTTATTTTTCTAGAACATGAAAGCCTCTTTCTCTATGTTGTATTTGACCCTGTACGAATATGGTTATCGCAATTTTTTCCTGCAGCTAAACGAGTTTCCTTCACTATAGGAAACAAATTTTTCTATAAATAACTCAATACCATCAGTGAATGTTTAGAACATTTTAGAAAGTTGTGATCATTAAAATCCATCACTTACTACATGAAACTGTGTATACCTGTGGATGACGCGTTAATTACCTTGGGTTCAGCATTCAGATCCTCCACAAAACATTCCTTTTGTGTGAGACAGCTGTCTGTAGGAAAATTTCTGTATTCTAAGGATGTAGTCAACGCCCTTTTTAACAAAACGTCCATCACTTTCTCAACCTGTGGCAGAAATATAATCTCAGCTCATTCGTAGTGGTGAAAGGGTGATGCCTCCTTTTATAGAGATCATATTATGAACCGCTTTATGTGGTTACTCTTATGTACATTACTTTCCCAAAAATAATATAAGTCGGTGCTACCCGAATACATCTACCGCAGAATAAGACGTGGCACTGACTGGAAAACGACGTTTTTGCAAACTAGCTAAATTTTACAGTGGGTCAGTTTCGAAGGTTTTTTTAATCGCCTCCAGGTCTGAACTGTGCGAGCATGACGATTCTGCAAACGATTGTATCTATTTGACTTTAACGTTATGCCGTGAAAACCATAGATACTATAGGCGGTCGTTAAGTACAGTTTATATGTTAAATAACTGACAACTCTGGCGCCTGTGAGTGGGGTTGACAGCTGTAATCAGTGACCAATGGTGAGTACACAGTCACACACGTATACAGGCGCAGAACAAATACCCTCCCGCAACTACTATTATATGACCTACCTTCGCTTCAAGACAATCCCAGTCACGGCTGAGAACAGTTGCGTGTGATAAACTGGCGCCTGCAGCAAGATCAAATCCCAGCAACATAGAAAATGCTCACATCAGTCAGTGATCATTTACTTGGACAGAAAAAGACTGGAGAAGCCAACGCTCTACCATTAGTAATTTGACAATGAACAGAACACATCCCATTCAACTGGTCTCAAAAATACTGTTCAGTCTCCTTGTGTTGGGGTACAGTTTAGAGCATTTCTACAGACTTTGTCCACACTTCGAAGATTTGTTACCACAGTTTAAAAATTATCATTTACATGGAGATCAGCGAGCAATGATTGTGAAGAACGTCGTTAAAACAAACTTTTGCGACAAAAGAAATCCGCGTGCATTAATTAACGCGAGACATCCATAAGAAAACAAGTTGTAAGCATTATTAAAGAAAAAGCCAGCGCCTGGTTCGAGTTGATGGTAGTGCATGTTTTCTGTCATTCTAACACTGCTGATCAAACGTGTTGAGCAAAACTACTGTGCTGCCTTTGTGATTACATCCATCGCCCCACATCCGGGTACTTGCGTCTGATTTAGAGGTGCATGTATGAACCCCTTCGTTTCTGTAGCCTTGAAACCTGGTTTGCCAAAACTGATATTTTTTTGCTACTAATGCCCTTCAGTAATGTCCAAAGACAGTAGGCAGGATTTTTCCCGAGCTATGTGGGTCATGTTTCGGTTCAGTTGGGTTTTAATCTTGGATTTTCTTTTAAGTTAAAATCACAGCTGGGACTAGGTGCACGATTTAACCGTTAAGATAGTACCTTCAAGTTTCAAGTTTCTTTATTCTTTTACCCTCAGGGGGTATTCAGAAGAATATAGAATTCAGACCTTGTAGCGTCTCTCGGTAATCTACGAATAAAGCTATGCTGGAAAAACTTGGCAATAAATTAAAAAAATTACCCTTTTGTGTCAGCAAGAAAGTTCCCCAAAACATATCTAATACCTCATGTGATGGGGTCAGCCATCACGGAGACGGTTTTGGCCATCACGCTCACAGCCACAGCGTACGCCGGGGGCGGTATGGGTCGAGTACCGCCAGCGACACGTGGCTGTGACGCACTGTGTCATCTTATAGCGTGCTGTGTTAGGCTCACTCTCTTTAAACGTTTCTATATCCTTCTAGGATAGTTGCAGATACTAACAACTAACATATTCGGATTCTACTCGATATATTCTTTCAGTAGATACTAAACTCACCCAACATCTTAATAGATTAGGTTAGTTTGTAGGCATATTTCTTATCTTTTTCTAGTCAAATTAGCTAGTTTAACTGCCTTTTGACGTAATTATCTTTATTTCCTTCTCACCCTACTTAGCTTTCCTTAACACTAACAGGAAGAGCAGAGCGCGCTCTATTTATCGCATATTTTCATGTTCGTGTACATATATTCTTTGTTTATTAATCTTAAGTCTTGTGCATGAAACAAACACAAAATTCGGCATCAGCCGCATGTACGCCGGCTTGCTGCTGCTGGCCCGGACAGTGCCCCCGTTGCGGTTCGCGCCCCACCCGAAAAAAGTGGGGTACGGACCGGACAAAGGGAGAGAGATGAAGGGCAGAGTGCAATGGGGAGACGAACCATGTAGGCAGAGCACGAGCGAGCAGGGAGGGAACGGGCAGGCTCTCAGAGCGACACTAGCCGTCGAGCAGCAGCAGCGGTGGCGGCTCCAAATAAACACATGTACAGGACGAAAACCTGCCTTTGTTGGGAAGAGAGAGGGGGGGAGAGGAGGGAGGAAAAACTTATGGAGCGAACCTGCTCCACTACACTTTTTTAAACTACCGGAGGTAACCAAATCGAAACTGCGTCACATTTTGCTTCGCTGTACTAACATCAGAAGTCTGAACGTATTTTGACATAGTGTGATATTCACTTACAACTGTCACGTGATGTATTCCCCAGTTCCTCAGCCCCATTTCCAGCGCAGGAGAAACACATTCTCAGCTTCCGCCAAAGAAATTCCCTAAAGTCGCCATCATAGCAAGATGGATCTCTCATAAAGGCTGAGTTTTTGGTTTCATTGACGTACGAATTGAGTATGGATATAGCAATGTTCATCACAAATATCGCAGTCACAAAGCAGTAGAGACTGAATGAAATATAATGCAGTATTAACTGTCGACAAAAGAAAAAGCCATCAGTAGTCACCGACATAAAACTACAAAAGCACATTATGGCAGTGAATTAAGTCCGATATTAAGAATAGGATATATCTACCTATCAACGCCTAACTTCAAAACAAATTTTCCGTAAAGCTAGGTCTTTAGGGTCATAAATGAAACTGAACACTTTTTGTTAACTGTATCATAATTATTCCAATATATCATGACATCAATACTTGTAATTTTTGCACATTCAGAAAATACACTTTACAGCTGCTTCTCTTCTCTTGCTGTCTACGCGCTGATAATGCAACAAACGTAAGATCGAAGCGTTTCGTTCACACGAGCAAATACAGCCGCTGTGCTAACAAAGCGTTCATTCAAAGAGGAAAAGCCTTTCTATCTCGATATCTCGTTTAAAAGCCAAACATTGAGATACAAGCGTTTTACGGGTGTTTGTGGGTATGCGGTCACACACAGTACCTTCCTGTCACAATCCCAAACATCTGCAAAACGGACATCTAGTTGTTTTTCTTACGATTTTTCTTCATGAGAAGAGGGAGCCTCCTAATTTCACGAACCTGAATGTGTGTGTTCGAGGAACTATAGAGCACACGTTCGTCTGCTCAGAGACTCTTACCTGGACTCTGTCAGCACCCTCAAGCTCTATGTCTGTATATCTTGTAATTGTCAGAAACAGAGTGTGCAACGTCAGGTAGCTGTGACCAAAACTTCTCAAGTGGAAGTTGTTTGCGCCGCTTGACAGGTACAGCAAGGAAGCGAATGCCGTGAGGATCACGACAAGCATGAGGCTGATGCCGTACAGCTGGGACAGACTGTTGAGCAAAGTCCTTCTGAACAGGTGTAAGTGGTACACGAAGGAGAGGGGGCCGAGGAAGCACAGGATTCGCACGAAGCAGCAGACACTTAAACAGATTTGGCAAACATCGTCCAGGTAAAAAGCGGCATCAAACGAAGTGTACAGTTCTGCAACAGGTGAGAAGGATGGAAAGGTAAACCAGAATCCTTTAAGCCACCTGGATGTCTAAGTTAAAAATACAATCATTTCTTTTTACTGTCGTTTCTTAAATGGTTGTTTCATTTTAAAATATTCATAGTTAGGTATTTTACTTATTAGGCCTACTGGAAAAGACAGCCTACTTCTGATGTGTAGGACATATAACACGTGATGTAAGTGTTGGTAGTGACACGGCTGATAAAAGAACTGTCTAGAAATGTAAACCGAAAATCCAACAGCTGAAGTTAATGGATAACCAGCATTAACTGAACTAGCACCTACGGACGACAAACCTGGAAATAACTTTAACGTTGTCAGTAAATCGAAAAGAATATAATAAAGCAATCATTACAAAAAATGAATAAATTTAATTTAAAAGCGCTTCATATTTCTATAATAGTTTTGTTATACTTGGAATATTCTTAATCCTGTCTTTTATATATACATATATACTGTTTTTTCATACCCGGATAATTCCTTATTCTTTCCACAATGTATATTGTTCTGTCAATGCGGAGAATGTAGCAGACGATTGCCGTTAGAGAGATCACCAGCTCGCTGGCTGTGACAATAACCGACATTGAACACCTGTGTCCTTCAGAGGGGAAGCACACCCCCTTGAGAAGCAAGCACCCCCTGACTACGACGATGACGACGAAGAGA
>SMGT01010269.1:210857-229642 GCA_004794575.1 Lanistes nyassanus
AGAAAAGTATTCGCGGATGAGAAATGTGGGAAGGATCGAATCGACAAACGTACTGATTCAAAATTATTTTTAATTTTAAAGAGAAAATGAAAGTCAGCAGGCCTTTAAAGTCTAACGAAGAATTATTCAAAAGAACTCACACATTGTGGAAATGACAAGCACGTACGTGTGTTTAAGTTTTAAAATGTGATAGTGCTCGAGCATTCATACTATTATATAACTCCGTCTTTTTCTCTCTTTCCCCCTCTCTCGTACCTAGGTTCTCCTTTCTTTGCTCGCTCTATCTCACTTTCTCTCGCTTCCCCCTTTTTCCTGACCTGATCTCCGTGCATGTTGTAGAAGAATACGCCGTATTTTCTCTTACACGTTTCGTAACCCGTTATTTTTACGTAATCTTGTGGCATTATATGACTGTAAATAGTTCTGTTTGTAGATTTGCTAAGATACGCTCTTGCGGTACCCGAGTACACACTGCAGCTGAGATTGTCAAGTCTAAAGTCCGCCTCTCTCTCTCTCCCCTCTCTCTCTCCCCCCTCTCCCTCCTTCTCTCTCTCCTCCCTTCTCTATCTCCCCCCTCCTTCTTTCTCTTCCCTTCTTCTTGCTTTCTTCTCTCTCTCTTCCCTCCTTCTCTCTCTCCTCCCTCCTCCTTGTCTTCTCTCTCTCTTTCCTCCTTTTCTCATTCTCTTCCCTTCTTCTCCTTGCCTTCACTCTCTCCTTCTCTCTCTCATTCCTTCTTCTCTCTCTCCTCCCTCCTTCTCTCTCTCCTTCTCCTTGCCTTCCCTCTCTCTCTCTCTCTCTCTCTCTCTCTCTCTCTCTCTCTCTCTCTCTCATGAACCCACCTGAGATGTCGTTGTTTGTATAGCTGAAGTAGTTGTAGATGTAGTAGACACGGTTGTTGTACTTGATGGCACAGTTGTCGCCAGTGTGGAGTTGAATGCAGTTGTTGTCGAGCTGGTGGGGGTAGATATCGATGTGTTATTACCTGTAGTTGATTGTGTAGTCGTACCTGCACCTGCTGCTGATAACGTCGTGGTTGTGTCTGATGACGCATTAGTGCTTGTTGCTGTTGATGTACTAGCACTGGTAACTCCTGATGCGTTAGCAACGCTAGCTGAAGCTGTACCAACGGTTATACCTGCCGATGTGCTAATACCTATTGAAGTCGTTGTCATATTACTCGCTGAAGATGTGTCAATGATTGTCAACAGCGTGGAAGTGTCCGTACTTTCAGACGATGAATTGTCTGTGCTTGTCAAAACTGTCGTAACAGCCGTAGCTGCTGTAAAATTACTACCAGTGCTTGTTGACGATGGAGATGTGTAGGTGGTTGATGAAGATTCTGGACTATCAGTGCTTGTTGACGATGGATATGTGAAGGTGGTTGATGAAGATTCTGGACTACCAGTGCTTGTTGACGATGGATATGTGAAGGTGGTTGATGAAGATTCTGGACTACCAGTGCTTGTTGACGATGGATATGTGAAGGTGGTTGATGAAGATTCTGGACTACCAGTGTTTGTTGACGATGGATATGTGAAGGTGGTTGATGAAGATTCTGGACTACCAGTGCTTGTTGACGATGGATATGTGAAGGTGGTTGATGAAGATTCTGGACTACCAGTGCTTGTTGACGATGGATATGTGAAGGTGGTTGATGAAGATTCTGGACTATCAGTGCTTGTTGACGATGGATATGTGTAGGTGGTTGATGAAGATTCTGGACTACCAGTGCTTGTTGACGATGGAGATGTGAAGGTGGTTGATGAAGATTCAGGACTACCAGTGCTTGTTGACGATGGATATGTGAAGGTGGTTGATGCAGCCTCTCCATCTGCTGACGATGTTGTCTGGTTCACAGAGGCTAACAGGACAGGCGGGTTCGCTGTCGAATCAGCTGACGGGGTCTGAGAGCTCGCCGAAGTCTCGGAAGCGCCAAAACTTGACAGAGTGTCCGGTGCTGCTGTGGTAGTTGTGACAGAACCTGCGGTCAAAGCTGTTGCTGATGTTGATGTTGACGTTGTGTCGTTGTCGCTAGCGGAGGTAGCAGTCAAGTCTTGTGAGAAACCTCTTGATGCTAGCCACCCCAACATCAACAGCAACATGCACTCTTGCTCGCATGGCATCTTAAACAACAGAAAAAGAATAACATAAAAGTAAAGAGCTTTCACGGATTTAGAAGCGCAGTTGACCGTAAGTTCGTGTGATAGTCTTAAAAACAAGTCTACTGTCTGAATACGTTCTCGATACCTGCCCGTGGGTGCAGGCACTTGTGAGTGAGAGAGATAGCAGCTTATATCTTCTTGGGAAACTAATTCCAGATTCGTGATAAAATATCCTATTCAATGGATAAATAATTTAAACTGAAAATCTGCAACATTTAGAAAAAAGAGTACATTTCTGGTTTTGTGTTTGGTTAGTGCGGACTATTATAACAATATGCGTGCCATCCGTAGGTAACAGAGTTGTTAGTTAGGTGTATTGTAAAAGTATAGTTTGGGAGAGGATATGGGACATATGACAGGTCTGGGAACTACACTTAATACAGTGCACGGCAGACACCTGGGAGGCCAGACACACCACCTTCAGCCCCAGCACTCAGTTAACTATAAACAAAAGAGCCATAACTCCAAACTATGCATCGTCCATGAGGGTCACTAAGTACTGTATGCAGTTGTCAATCACAAGCACACGTGCAGATCGTGGGAATCGGATATACAACACTTAGGTTAGATATATAAATCCTGGTGGGGATAGACGGGGGAGACTGATGAAGTGTGATAGAGAGACATGGAGATCTATTGCGTTTGTAAACCGGCCCGCCACTCGGATTTACATTAGATGCAAAATAAAACTTTGATGGACCAAAAACATGAGTCTGTGGAGTGTTGAAAGAAACAGTGGTGCATGTCTCTTCGTCCGGTGGTTCTCGCTCGACATAATGCTACATGCTCTTTCTGGTGCGCGTGAGCCCGTCCAGGAAAATAATACTACATAATACTACATGCTCTTTCTGGTGCTGTGACGCTGTACATAATGCTACAAGCTCTTTCTGGCGCCGATGACCCGTCCGGCGTCATCATGTTACACTATATGTTCAGCTTTCTTTAAATATCAGCTTCATCTTGTCTGTTGGTAAATGCAAAAAAGAAAAATCTGTCTTTGCTCAAGTGTTGTGAACTCTGAATTCTACCTCTGTGGAATGTATACACGCGATGATGAAAATGATGAAATTTATAGAACATAATGCATGCACGTGCGCATGTTCCCGGAGAAAACTGAAACAGTACAACGCCCACAGCAGTTTGTAACACTGAAGTGAAAACAGAAAAGTCAACACTACATGACCGATTCGTCATTGCTTTTTGTTGATTATCAAGGCAGTCATTCTGGTGTCGTTTCGTATAGTGACCATTGCTTGTTAAGACCGTCTTCGAAGGCGGAAGGCCGGAGGTTCGCGCCCAGGCCGTCATACCTGCGACAATCTAGTAGCAATCTAGTAATTGACAGTCTAGTACCTGCCCTGCCAGAAGCCTGCCACTATGGAGGACTGCTTGGCCTGGTACTAGACTACTAGGCCTGTTTGGCCCGGTGTCAGTATAATGTGAGTGGGTGGGACTGTAGTCTTTGTTGTGACAGCAGTCCCACGTGTGGCAGCACCATAACTTTAGCTTGTCTTGATTTGTTTCAGTAATTTAAACAGCAACAAAGGCAGTACATGATTAGAGACGCTAAACATCGGAAGGTTATGCACGACCCGTTTTTGTGTGTTAACATCCCAATACGCCACAATACACCTGTTCCGGTCTTTTTAACATTAATCCCTATAGTGTGGTCAACGCACTGTGAGAGGTATTCTAAAAAAAATTAAGATTATAAGAGTTTTTAATAAGAAGATCTAAGCTATATGATGATTTTTGTTCATGCTAATATTTAAATTTGTTATTTTGCAATAATAAAAACAGAAACAAGGCGCTAAAAATCAAAAGGTTCTACAGGCTGTTTTGGTTTTCAGGTGTGCTAACGACGTAATTCTGTAATTTTACATTTGCCTGGTTGCCTGTCTGCTTGTCTGTTCGCCACCTATGAAAATCCTAACGAGTATGATAAAAAGGCACATGAATCCATCCCCATGCTCACCCAGGCAGGTACGCACGCGCACAGAGAGAGAGGGGGGAGGGAGAGAGAGATATGGGATGGGAAGAAAGAGGAAGGAGGACGAGGAGAGAAATTCTACTTACCTTCATTTCAAACCGCGGTTTTGTATGACGACTTAGTACCTAACACCTTTGCCACGTCTGCCCAGGTAGTTCCGCTGGCGACACTTATTCTGTCCACATTACCTGTAGCCACACGCTACTCTGACCGACGCCCTGTCTGTGGATCTCGACTGGCCCAGCATCAGCCGGTCATGACTGAAGCGTCACTCACATGCGAGCAGCGCGCACAATAATAATAATAAGTCCATGATCGCGGTAAATATAGTGTTGCTTGACTGACTGTAGTAGGTATAAACGTGAATTTTGAAGTTTATCCATTAAACTGTAAACACTTAGAGGTCAGTTATGTCATTAAGATATAATAAAACTTTAGAAATTACATTATTTGATCTGCCGGCTCGATCATTTCTTGCAACTACTTGTAAATTAATGTCTTCTTTCACCTTCCTTCTCTTCATTTTCCGTCTCTGTCTTTGTGCATATGTGTGTGCGCGCATGTGTCTATGGGTGTGTGCGTGTGTATATGAGTGTGCGTACTTGTGTGTGTATGGGGGTCGCGTGAATGCGTTTATCATTGCGCATGTGCTTGGCGATGAAAAAGCGCAGAATAACTGGAGCCAATCATAATACAGTATCACGTAAAATATGCTAATCTCGTAGGGTCACCACTGAAAACCTTGCAGTTTCCTGGAAGATCTTTACTGCCTATACCCCACCCCACCCCTCCCCCAACCCCCGCCTATCCCCTTCTCCTAGCCCCCACCCTAACCCCACCCCTTCCCCTTCCCCTAAATCCCCCTCCTCCCGGAACATCCCCCTCTCCCTCCCTTCCCCCCGCCCCTGGAAAGACCTTCGAAATATAGCTCGCCATTTGATTGGCTCCGCTTGTTACACATCCTAAATAGAGCTCGTCATTTGATTGGTTCCAGTTGTTCTGCGCTTTTACTTGGTGTTTGTGCGTGTTTAGGCCTACAGTTCTATGTAGGCCATTCAAGCATATCGTGCCGTCAGATATGCAGGTGGTGGTCACTAACGCAAGGCGGGATGCTAAACCAATTCGATCCCGTTGTGACGAGATTTAGCTTTGAAATCAACCTGGTGACTGCGCGTGCACAGACTTTAAACTTCCGCCTTTTCCTCAAACATTCACCTTTACACACAAGATGACGCGATGTCGTGACGTGGCAGCCATGAGGTGGACTGTAGAAGCCAAGACGTAAGGGCCTAAGCTTTATTCAAGATCGAAACTCCCCTATGACTTTTCCACCCCCCACCCCTTCCACCACAAACCCATTTAAATTCATGTATAAACAAACACACCTTCGAAAAAATAGTTTATTGAAAGAAAGCGGACAAAATTCACTATTTCCTCGTCTAGTAGCCTGCTATGTCACGTTACATACCTCTGATTGGCGTTTCCCTGCAATGTTTCTTAATTTGATGATACACAGATGAAGCTTCGAAACTGGTTAGCGCAAGATTCCATTTTTAACGGCAATACATCCTAAACCCAAAGCTCTACGTACCTGATCCGCTCTACGTCCCTGATCCCTCGACTCGTGTGATCAATTTTCGGTTTTTCGATCGTCGCCTCTGAAAAATTGATGGCCGGGATAATCGAGATCGATAAGCGACGTTTGCGTGCTGGTTATATCCGCAGATCTTTGTCGTCCGTGTTTCGGGTTTCAGGCCGCTATCTTCGTGTGGACTAGCGTGTCCTGTAAATTGAGGCGCCTCCCAGTCGTTGGTCCGCCTAGCGAATTCTTCCCCAGCGGCAACTTTTTCGACTGCTTGTAAAAGATTTAACCTAGAGGATTTTTCCCGATGTGAAGGGGAAATGGATATTCGAAATGACGCTCAGCTGCTGGTTCCATTTATATTTCTTTTGTTTTCGCCCCAAAGTGACAATATCCACCGACAATCACCGAAGGGATATTGTAGTCATGCTCACAGGAGATAGCTATACTACGGTGAGCAAAGAGATACGCATTTGTACGTAGTTCGTGATCACAGAGCACTTTCCACAAGAACCATGTACGTGATGTCGTCAACAAAACAAAAAGACAAAACTTTTTATCATTGTCACTTTTCTTTCAAAAAGCTGACATGCACAGTATAAGATGGCACAACTTCATACCCTATTTAAAGGTTTAGTTTATGAAACTTTATTGTCATTTATCCATGGCTCAGTGTCGTTATAAAGAAAGGGGTGGCAGATCTTTTTTTGAGAATCTGTCAAGTTCCTTTCTTTCGACCCTCTCTTTGCTGCGTGTTTGGGTACGGTAAGCTCCCTTGGTCGCGTGCGTCTGCATACAGTCATGTCGAGCTTTTCAAGTACTTCCTGTTGGAGTGGCAATAGCTCAGCGTTAGATTAACAAAAGGTTCATTCAAGATATTTAAAACAATGAAAGCAGATCTGCTGACATATTTTGTTAATGCATCGCCTATAGATACGACAACGTACACATGCAGTCACGATCCTGTCCGAACATAATAATCCCACTGTCTCGGCATGACTGGTGTGGATTGCACGTGCACTTTTTAATCAGTATATAATCGTCTGGAGACTGTGCGGTGCTGAGGGAATTAAGCGTTTTTTGTGAACCGTGCGCTCAGTTTAATCGACAGTCAGGGCCTTAATGTCAACCTTCGGAAGTCGTTTCTTGTTTCACAAACAGCCGCTACAGCCACGTGCACGTGCTTTGATAAATACCGTCTCCCCAGTAACAAGTGCAAGTGCACCAAGCAGTTTGAGTTCATGCGTGTTTGTGTGCGTGTGTGTGTGGGCGCATGCGTGCACGCATTATCAGTATGATCGCTTTTTTCCATGTTATTTGTTACCCACACCTCGAAAAATAAAGTTCCAAAAGCCTATATATATATATAGCTCTTTACTTTCAATGCCTTGATATCGAAACTGACGGTGTTTATTAGGCTACTTTGTTTTGTTTGGGGAGGGGGGTGTTTGTTTTGTGAATTAAAAAGGTAAGGCAAATGTTGTCCCATGACCTGACTTTAGGTGGTAGGGGAGTGGGGAGTACGAGACCCCCACTTGTCTGTGGTCCAGCACCGTGAGGGCACTATCCATTTCTCCCTTGCTGCCTTACCTTTCCTGACCCATGGGTCAGGTACCCATTCAAGCAGAGTGAACTGGTGGAAGTGTGGAGCGTAACACGAAAAAAAAAATCGATAAAAATGAATGCGGGGGGAAAACTTGCATGGTTTGATCAAGAGCGCAGACCAGAGTAAAGTAGTAATCGTCAGCACGTGCACATTCTGAAGGTTAGATCCTTGCTCGGTCATAAACCAAGCGTTTGTACAAAGACTACAAATCCGCCATTCGTAAGAAATCAAATTTGCTCTGTACGGAAGAGACTGGCATGCAGAAGTTCGTACTATGCACAACAACGATCCAAAGTCATCCTGGAAGTTATTAATGAATATTCAGTCGTTGGTTACAGTTAATATAACGGCTAATGTCCCGTTCTTTGAATACTTTAAACATCTACGCAACATATCTCAAAAAGAAATCTAGATCTGTTCTTGATCCAGTTTAGACACTACAGACTGTATTCAATAAATAAGGTTATTTCGAATAAAGTTACGACTCTTCAAGATGTAGGAGCGGCTATTAGAAACAAAAGAGCAAGTGGTCTTAACAATACTTAAATGAATTTCTTAATAGTGTCTTCACCTAATGTATAAGCTATTAAAGACAGTGTTTCTTATTGTATCTGGTCCTGCAATGCAAAGAGATACCTAAAGATAAGTTAGCTGGCTTGATCGCTCTACTGTAACTGTTACTTTAAAGGTAAAGGGGATACATTAACTGTTGATAACAATAGAATAATAACTATTTTTAAACTTTGTAGGGAAACGTGTTACATGTACCAGTAATCTTTATTTGGAAAACAGTGACCTACTAGGATACAAGCAAGATGACTTCAGAAAGGGAAATCCAGCTGCAGATCGTATTTTCCTCTACATCGCTTGATTTATATTTATTGCAGCGTAAAAAAATTATTTCGTACCTTTATCGATTATAAACGGGCTTTCGACGAAGTGCATAACGTACTTTGGGAGAAATTTTTAAATAAGGAATAAATTGCAAAATTCTTAGTGTTATTAAAGACATGTAGTAGAAAGCAAAATCCTGCGTTAAACATCAGCATGGGCTGTCTTTTTTTTCACTTGAAATGTCGGTGTTTTTCAAGAGACAAACTTGTCACCCATACTTATTTTTAAATGACTTAAAGTTGTTCCTCTCAGAACTTGTCAATGGTTTGGACCTTCCACGAGACTACGCCCAGGATTTTAGCTTTGCCGATGATTAAAAATCTGTTTTTATTTTTGCTTGTACATGCTGATGGCGCAATCATATTAGCTGGAACTGCAAGGGACACGCAGAAAACATTGAATGGATTGTATTGTTATTATAAGACATGGATTGCACGTAGATACCAGCAAACCTAAAATTATATTTTCTGCGAAAAGATGTGACAGTCTCCTTTTTTTCGATGGGGCTGCTATTGAGGTTGTCTGGGAATAAGTATCTGGGAGTCTGGGAATAAATATCTTGAAGCCTGGGAATGAGTATCTGGGAACGTAGGTTTCACAAAGCTATCAAAGCGCAGTGTACTTCTCCCAATAAAGATTTATTCTCCTTGATAAAGAAATGTAAAAATGTAGATTTGCTTTATAAATATCCAATTGGATCTTTTTTGATAAATGTGTAAACCTATTTCACTATATGGCTGTGTAAGTTGTGCATTTAATCTTTGGAGATGTGTGACAAAGGTCGGCTTACATTTTTCAGATTGTTGTTAAACGTGAAAGCTAGCAAACCAGCATGAACAGTGGGTGAAATTAGGCGTATTTTCAGTTTCTCTGTTTGCAAAATGTAGGCTTCTTTGCTTTTGCTATAAATTTTGTACGGAACACCAATTCTTATAACTTATCTTTACTTGCGTTTCGGTTGTGTACCATTTTCTGCACAGTAATTCTGAGTGTAAGTTAGTATGGCTTGATTTTGTTTACTCCCTTGACAAACGTAATTCTCGCGAAAATATGGTTGTAATTACTCCCTAAATGAATTTAAGATGTTAATTAGTACCATCTAGAAAGGTCAAAAACAAGATTTTTGTTTAATAATCACTAATGTAGCCTACTACTATACGTACCGTGATTAAATTTGTTTTAAGTATTAGATGCTCGGATTTATTGTATTGTCCTTTGTTAATGTAGTTATTGTTGGGTTATTAGCCCCTACCCCCACCCTCAGGACTTATGGCTAAATAAAACGAAACGAAAGGACCTGTCTGCAAAATGTATCAACATGCCATGAAACTTATGCTTTAAGTGTCTGAATGTGTTACAGGGAAAATGCCGAACATACTGACTGGATATTAATGAGAAATCGCCAAAGTGTTCACTTGCCACCCCACGCCCACAATAAAATATTAAAACAGCCTAGTGCACTACCCATCACGTCCAAGGTAAAGCATAATTTTATCGTCGATCAAAAATTAAGCACACCATTTGCCCAGGCGGAAATGAGTGTTTGCGCGAGTCAGACCTTTTATAATTTGCGTGCTCGGCTGCCAACCCTGCTGCTGAAACATCAGCTTCTACGGCTTCCTGTCACTATGAGGATTATATTTGCTTTTCATTCGATTCGATATAGATTTGATATGGGTGTTTGCATGAGTCCGAGTTTTTATAACTTACGTGCTCAGCTGTCAACAATGCTGCTAAAACACCAAATGCTCGGGTTTCAGTCAACAAGATTTGTTTTTTTTATTCGACTTGATGTAGATCGTTTTCGCAGGCATAAGCATCCATTTCAAGCCCTATGCTTTTCTATGTTGAATTTGCATGATCCTGCACGTTCATCCTAATTTTGTCTTTCCAATTAACTTTTGTGTCTGCTTCTTTTTCTTTTCATCTCCCTTCCTCGCGAGCTTAATGTGTAATATGTAACAATATGCGTACCAGGCAGTAGGTAGCAGGTAGGTTAGTGAGAGGCAGAGAGTACAGTTTAGAAGAGGACATTCCATCCATGACAGATCTGAGCCTGAACTTAACACTTAGCAGGCCAGACATGCCTGGGAGGTCAGACACACCAGTTTAAGTCGCCCAGCACTCAGCTAACCATACACACAGAAACCATAGCTCTGAACATGCACTGTCCACGAGGGCCACGGAGTGCGCATGTGCCAATCACAATCACACGTGCAGCTCGTAGGAATCCGACACTCGACACTTAGGTTAGGTATATAAACCCTGATGGGTGTAGACACGAGATAGAGGTTCCGACTGATGAAGGTAACTAGGTCGACGAATGGCGAGATAGAAAGAAGGAAAGCTGAAATTTATTCGAAGTAGTCTTGGTAATTCGTGACTTGTTGAAGATGCCGTCTATTGAACTGCAGAGCTCAGATGTTGTTTGGTGTGTAATGAGAAGGGAGGCATGATGGCCGCGGTTACACAGACCATGTCAAATAAAAAAACTGAACTGCAGTACCACAAGTACTTGTGGTCTTCTCTATGCTACGTAATGCTGCATGTCCCTTCGTGGTGTCGTGACAACTCGTAACGTTACAAATAGCATGCTTTGTAAAACTTTCGCACTAGCACGAACTCACACGCGCTCTATCGCCCATTCACTCACTGAAACGCCTTCTGGTGAGTGCGGTCTCCCACACCCAACTCTGGGCTTGGTGCGTGTGAAATGCTAACATTGTTTGGAGCGAAAATGTGCTTTCCAGTAACCTGTGCATATTTCGCACAAGTCGCAGGGGCATCCCCAGGAACAGGAGTTTGACGAAAAACTCTTCGTAGACTCAGAGAAAGCTTAATTAGTTTTGAGACACCTAATGCTGATTACAAAATAATTAATCCAAACCCGTACTTAGCGTGACTGTGGAAACACAACAGAATTGAAGTGTGAAGTTGACCCGCCTGGGGCCTGAAAAAAAAACGTGGCAAAGATAATGAGTGGTGAAGGTGATGGTACTACATACCTATCTGCCTACCTGTTAGTTTTATCCGTACACATTATCCACCCAGGTTGTGTTGTGTTAGTTCGTTTAAAAATGATACACAGCAGTCCAAAAACACTCGTCAGCTCTCCATGCACGCATACATATTTAAACAATGATCAATAGTTTTTTATGTTTATTATTCAGTAATTATAACATCTACATAATATCTGGTATATATACATATATTCATCGGATTCTGGTTTGGTACATCAAAGTAAAACAATTCCAATAAGACAATACACCATATTTTATATTAGACATAAGCTGTGTAGGCGTGGGTTGAGAAACACCGTCTTCTATCTTAAAAAGAAGAAATTCCAATAAGACAATAAACCATATTTTATATTAGACATAAGCTGTGTAGGCGTGGGTTGAGAAACACTGTCTTCTATCTTGAAAAGAAAGCATGTTAGTATTTCGATGGCTGTGACGATGGTCCCTTGAAAATAGTTCCAAAAGCACGGCAGAGCTCTCCTTAACACACTGATAATGTGCTCTTACGATGGTAGAATATGTTTGACAATGTGTGCAGCTTCCAAGATGACTTGTCCTTGGGGTCGCTGAATGCGCGGGTCTGTGACCGGCACGGCCATTCTGCAACAGTAAATTAAAGGTTAGACATAAGACACAACATGGATCAGATACAGCGATCAACAATCAAATGACTCAACAGATCTGGTTATCTACATAAGTGGAATTATGGGATTGGCTTCTACCTTGCCTATCTTCAAACCAAAAAGACCGGTCTGAGCTTAATACAGACGGAAGTGATCGACCAGCCGAGACAAGTACAGACTGAATTGGTGAGGGGTGAGGGGTGAGGGGTGAGGGGTGTGGGGGAGGTGGGACAGAAAACAAAGCGCGCGATCTGCGTTTCGCTCTCACCCGACGTTGGTCTTGTTGACGATGAAGAGAGGGTTGACCTGCGACAGGATTTCGTCGTTGACGGAGATGCCGTCCAGGTACTGCTTCAACAACATCCGCAGCTGTGCGTTTTCCATCATCAACGTCTGCTTCTCCTTCTCCAGGGCCAGCCTCTCCAGCAAAACTTTGTTGTAGCGCTTCCAAAAATTCTCCACAGCTCTGTACTCGTGCATCGCCTGCAGCATTCGCACGCTCACGCCATGACTGGCTGAACACCTGCCTATTCTCATGAACACTGGATTTACTCATTCACAGTTCTGGAATGTGTATCTTGTAACTGTTTAAGCCTATTTCCTTCTGGAGGTAGAAGGGTGCGTTTAATACAAGCAGGTTTACAAGCGATACGCAGCAGTCCAAAAAAACAGTGGCTAGCCAGGTTTAATACAGTACCACTCACTATGGCCAAACTCTGCACAGACACCACCACTCACTATGGCCAAACGTCTGTACAGACACCACCACGCGCTCTCTCTCTATATATATATATATAGCTACAGGTCTGTACATACAACACCACTCACTGCGGCCAAACATCTGTACAGACCACACTGTGACCAAATCTCTGTACAGACAACACCACTCACTGCAGCCAAATATCTGTACAGACCACACTGTGACCAAACATCTGTACAGACAACACCACTCACTGCGGCCAGAGGTTCTGACGGGGGTTCCAGCACTGCTGCCTCCACATCTGCCTGCTCCTCTTTGGTCAGAGAAGATGCATAGAATGGTAAAACTTTCTCCTCCTCTGTTTCCAGCTTCCTGCACATCTCAGCTATTCTCAGAATCTGATCTGCCTGAGAACCATGACAGCAGCATATTCATCCATACATCCCCAACATAGCTGTGTGTGTGCGGCTGTGTGTGTGCGTGCATGCATCTGTGTGCGTGAGAGAGAGAGAGCGTGTGCAAGTGGATGTGTGCATGAGTGCATGCTTATGTGCATGTGTGCGCTAAAAACAACTACACACATAAATGCAAGCAAATGGTCTTACATCAACAATTGTTTAAATATGCATCATCTATCCACTTCAAACACAAATGATTGGAATTTCCCATTTTTAAGCCACTAACAACATCCACAAGAATCAATTATTTAATTACACATCAAGGACTACTATAATCATATATATTATAGTAGTCCTTGTTACACATGTAATACAGGATATAACAAAACACATTTAACTCCAAATCAAGAAGAAAGAAGGAATAAGCTGGATTAGTTCTTGATACCTTCTCTTTCTGTCGTTTCAGTTCCTTGATAGCAGCACTGCTCTCCAAGGTTAGTTTTGTCAGTTTTTCATGCTCTGCTTCTCGAATTTTGTTCATTTGTTTTTTCAAATCTTGAAAGTGTTTACGCATGTGTTCTCGTTCCTATATTGTACAAAAATTGCATCATTTTCAGCTGAACCCAATGGTAAGGCAACAATGTAAAATGTTTATCTAACATATAAAACCGATTGTGTGTGTGTGGGTGAGGGGGGGTGTTTGCTATACAAATCCACATGCCTGAACCGACCCACACCAGATTCGGCGCGTGGGTTCCTTTTCACCCGAAGATGGCATAGGCCATATTTCGACCCTATACCTAGGCCAAAACAAAAATGTAATGGCGACACCCTTAACAAGTCATGTACAGAGCGATCAGCGTGCAAGGGAGATCACTACAAAGTCTTTTTTCCCTTTCGTACGAAGAGTACTTTCCATTGTCTCACTTGACAACAGGGACGGCAGGCAAGAGCAAGGGTTAGGGGAGGGGTAGGGGTATGGGTAGTGGGGGGGGGGGGGTACTAAAAGGGTAGGGGTAGGGTTGCAGAAAAGGTAGGGGTGGATGGGGTAAGAAAAACCCAGGGAGCACCGGGTCCCCTGGCAAGTTTTATATATTAACAAAAGTTACTAACAAAAGTTGCATTAAATGACTTCTCATTCCTGCATTGTACAAAAAATTATGTATAATTCCAGTATAAACCATATGTTAATGCAGCAATAAACAGTGTATATTTTAGACATAAATATTTCTGCATTGTACATAACATAAATTGCATATGTATTTACACATTATATTTAAGAATGGCAAACCTTTGATATTAAATAAACAGGTTTCAAAATTATGGGATTTTGATATGTGATTATAAAATTGAACTTTAAAATGGTTCCATACTACAGTGTCATTACATAAACTTTAAAAACTGATAGGGTTGAACCTTTTAACATCTCACCTCTTTGAGTATTCTGTTTCTTTCTTCACATTCCTTAGCATTGTTGGAAATTTTGGCTTTCAGCTGTGCAATTTGTTCCTGAATGTTTGAGAACAAAGATAAGGAACAATGTTAGATTTCTCTCTTACATGTAGCAGCATGTTACAGATGAATATTATGTCAGAAGGTAAGTAGCGGTAAAGTTGCACATGCTCCCTGCATCACTTGCTCACTAGCTACATTAGTCTCTCTCTCACTCTCACTCATTCACTCTCTCCCCTGCCCCCCACCCATCCACACATATTCACAAAACAGGGTGAGAGACTAACTGATATTCTTTGCAGTTTTCTCATTTGTAAGTCTATTTCTCTGGCACTTTTCTCATCCTTGGCTTTGTAGGCCTCAAATGCTGTTTTCCGTTCTTCCGTGGTATCATTGTAGTTCTGCAGGGCTTGTCTAAACTGTTGCCACAGATCATCCACCTTTGTCTCCAGTTGAACTCGCAGTGCGTGTTTCTCCTCCAAGTTCTGCATGGGAAACATTTATCAGACAATATTACTCATAATCATGTTTTTATTTTTTAAAAAAAAAGCTTTCAATGAGTCATAATCATATGTGTAAATAATTATCTACTAAAAACTTTCCCCTTATGCTAAACATGTTTTGCACCACTGCTTAGCCTTGTTAAGATAATGACAACAACAATTTGATAAACTTCTATAGCACAGTATTGCCATCACAGCTGACATTGGGTGTTTTCAGTCAAATCTAATTTAATTCCAAACACTGAAAACTTTGGGTGCTCCTGGATTTAAAAAAAACTATACTACATAAAATGGCTTTTAACTGTATATGCTATTACTTCAAGTTTCCCCTGCCTATGTGTTCTTATGTGCATGCATGCTTGTGTGTGTGTGGAGGGGGGAGCACACATGGATGCATCCATGTCCATGAGAGTTTTAAAAAATAAAGAATTTCAGGGAACAGTGTTGTATCTTTTTATACTGATACACATCTGAGCATACAAGAAAATTATACAAGCCCACTTATGCACAAACATTAGGAACAATATGGTAGGACCCAGGGTGGGTGAGTGTTTGCTGCTTAGTTCTGCTGCAAACTATGTGCATATCAGGACGGTGTTGTTTGGACAGAGTCTACGTGCTGCCACACGTGGGGCTGCTGGGGCAACACGGGCCTCAGTCCACCCAGTCACATTATACGGACACCGGGCCAACCAGTCCAGGTACTGTTCTTTGTAGTGCCAGCCATCCCGCAGGGCAGTGACTAGACTGGAAACGTTGAAGTCTTAGATATGACTCGACCAGGGTGCAAACCAAAAACCTCCTGCCTTGGAAGCAGATGCCTTAACCACTAGACCAACAAGACAGTATGGTAGGACCGATAGAAAAGAAATAAGATGGCAGTGGATAACCAAAGATGTGGAGAATAAGAACAGATCTGTCTCTACAACATTCTTGCAACCCTACCTTGTTTTTTATTTCATCTCGCAGGCTTTGAAACTCAGATTTTGCATCATTTTCTCGATCATTGAAGTTCTGTTCCATAGCAAACACAAAGTCAGCGATATCATTCATTTCCTTGTTGTGCATATCCATGAGCATTGCTCGCTCCGAGTCAAACTCTTCACGTATAATTTCAAGTTCATCAATGTACTCCTCTTCCAATGTCTTAAGGCGCTGTTGCTGGAGATCTGCACATACATTGGCAAATTTCTTGCTGGATAGGTTTTTTGAGAATATTTTACATAGAATCTTCAGCAGACAGAAGAAAATCATGTACATTTCTAGAGCTAAATGTGTGTAAAGACAATACATTGTACATGTACATGATAGTTTGTAGTCAGATTGGTGGTAATAGCAACAATTTGGTCATCTTTTGACTTGTGCATGTTAATTTTCAACAATAGCTGCTGTCATATTTTCCTCAGTAATGGAAGAAATGTTTAACTCTATAAAACAAGGCTTATATGAAAAATAATTACCAGTCAAACTCTTTGAACTGACACAATGCTTATTATTCTCCTTTCAGTGATAAAGGCTTTATCAATAGACAATCTCAGTTTTTTAAAAAATAAAATTTGCAATTGTACATTAAGATGACTGTGGGAAAACTGACATTCTGTTGGTTGGCATTTCTGCAAATCTTTTTAAAAGCTGAACTAAATTTACAGAAGTTTATTAATTTGTCTCAGAGATGGAGTTCCTAAAACAAATAATTGTCTTTGTTGCTACTGTGTTGGTGGTATGAGAGACAGAAAATAGAGAATAGAAAAGAGAAGGAAGAGATAGATGAGACAGACAATACGGGAATATTTACTACATAAATCATGTGTGGCATTGAGCTGCCAGTATGACTTTTATGTAATCTACTCTACATATGGCGGAAACCACTTCATACCTAAAAGATAGTCAACATTCTGAACATGGCTTCGCAAAGCCATAGAATACTGCTCCTCAGCCTCGCCCAGATCTTTGGTGAGAGACTTGATGACAGCATCCTTTCTATCAATGACACGCTCAAATGTCTGACTCAGGATTTCAATGTCTTTCTTCAGTTCCTTTGACTTGGCTTCTCGCATGATGTTTCGCCACTGGTGGTTCAGCTTATTCAGGTTAAACCGCGATGCTTTCTCTTCTTTGGCAAGTTTGTCCTGCATACGGAAAAAATGAACATTAAGAAACATAAATGGCACATAGTGGGATAGATGGGGTATGCTCATGCACCCTAATTGTGGGGATTTTTTGAATCAGCCATAGCTGCAGCACCTGTACAAAGACAGAAAAGAGAAAGAGAAGCACATACAGAGATGAAAATAATAGGGAAAACACAAGTGATATTCAAATAGTTTTTTATGCATTAACACAGTCATGTTTACATGCACATCCTATATAACATACACACATACATATGATACATATACACGAAAAAGGAAAGGGGGGATCATGGACAGGGCAGATAAGACGTACCGCCACAAGCAAAGAAAAAGTCCTGCTATTCCTAAGGATGCAAAAGAGCAACACCAAATAAAGAAATATATAATACCTTCAGAAACTGGGACAACATGTCCTCCTTCTTCTTCCTCATTTCTTCCTCTGCTAGTCGCTTTTCTTCCTCATAAAGAAGTCTCTCCTCTTCTGTCATGTTTTTTAACTTTCCCGTCTTCTTCTTCTTGGCCATTTTAACAGTATATTTCGTCCGTACAACTGCACAAATGAGAAAGGAAGGTATTCCAATAAAGCGATGTTCTCGCTTGATTCAGATGTATGAATGTTACATGATTAGCTGAAAATTATGTGTTTGATAAATATTTCTGACATATCACTGCCGAACGCCCGAACCTCCAAATTATTGTCAAGTAGCCCTATATTCGGCGGTGTATCAGACTTAGGTGTTTACAATCGTCGCCATGACAGTAAAGGAAATACGTCACAAACTGTGGTTGATTAAAATCATAGACGGTTGTTATTACAGTGATAGCTAGAAAAGTCTCTGAAAAATACAAGTAAATACACACATCGTAAAAGACAAAACAAATCATAATATAATAAACAATAAAACAAGAAAGAAAAGGACAGCTAATCTACTTTTTTAATATTATGATCAATTTCTACTTTGTCAAGATGTTTCTACAGAAAGAATGTTATACTTTTACTCTAAATACACTTCTTTTATTATTCATTATTGTGAACCATTTCATACCCCCATTCCGTACCCCCGTAAAAAAAAATAGGCGGGGTGTGGGGGTGTGAAGACATTTGATTATTAAAATGGTGGAACACTTCCGTTATACCTCGTATCCACGTGTGGATTAGAAAAGAAAACATGGAAGAAGTCTCGAAAGATAAGCGATTCTCCCACATAGGGAAAGACCCACGGTTTAGAAGGATACCCAAGAAAGAGAAGAAGGTTAAAATTGACTCGCGTTTCCAGTCTATGTTCACTGATAAGAAGTTTAAGCTGAAGTACACAGTTGACAAAAGGGGACGTCCAATCAACAACACAACCAGCGAGGACCTGAAGAAGTTTTACGAACTCGACGAGAAGCAAGAAAACGAAAAGGGTGGTGATTCTAACGCCGAGTCAGAAAAAGACGAAAAATGCGATGCTGCTAGCGACGACAGTGGTATTTATCGTTGTATCTCTCCACCCTTAAATGTCTGTATGCATGTCAGAGACATGAGAGAGACGCCCCAGAGAGATTTATTAATCATATTATAGAAAATTATTCCACATTTCTAAGCCAGTCTTGGGTATCTTTTCTTTAAAAGAGAAGTTTCTTTTTAATTTTTAAACAGAAATATGATCTTCAATTTTATCAAGGGACTTAAAAGACTAAACCCAGTTCAGGAAAAGACCAGTAAAATTAGAAACAGCTC
>SMGT01010269.1:237939-268457 GCA_004794575.1 Lanistes nyassanus
GTGACAAAGATGTCTTGGGACAGTGTCTAGAAGTGGAGGCTGGCTGGGCTTGTTGAGAGGAGCAATGTTCTGCCTCAATCAGAGTGGCCAAAACAAAGCTGGCTTCAAATGTCTGATCACTGTCTATGCAGAAGGTTATGGGCCTGAAATATGAAAATATATTAATAACCTTGGCAACACAATCTATTGGTCTTTTAATTTAAAGAGAATGTATCCCTATTTAAAAGGAATGCCATCCATCTTGTTGAAAAGAAGGGAAAAAAAGGCAAAGCATTTTATGAAATTTGTTTCAAGTAAGTCACCTTACAATATGCAATACAAGGTACGAGTAAGCTCAGACAGTGATCAGTAAAAAGCATATTCTCAACCAGGAACACATACAAATAACAAGACTGTGGATTAAATGCACACCTGCCAGCTGTTTCAAAGTGAATGTTCAAAGGTAAGCCAGTTGTTTCACCAAATGCCAGGATAGCCTATAAAACAAAATGGTAAGGATGCAAACCTTTGAGATCTAAAGTTTTATTTTAGGCTATGCAGCTCTCTTAGTCTGACGGTACTGAACCCTAGCACAGATCTGGGGGATATTTTTCCCTTCAATATGCAGAAAATAAAAACCAAACTTGTTAAAAGGCTTGTGCTGCAATGTCAAGAAGACTATAAACAATGATCTTTGATTTCCATAAAATAATCTCTTACTTTCAGAACTTTGAACCTTCTCAGAACTTTTTATTAGTTAAAGAGAGTAGCACTAGGAATTAATCTCTTCAATACGATGTGCTCACAAGCAGTCCAAAAGTTTGTAAAATAAACATCTAATTCCACATCAATAAGGCATTGATCTTTCACCCTGAGCTCCTTCAGACAGAAAGTTATGTCGGTGTCCACATTTATCTGATACTGATCAAACTCCTCCGGCATTAGACTCAGCTCCGTATGGACGACCCTGGCAGGATCTGTACAGTGCATAAAGGTCATAAAATCCAGTGTTTTTTCAAGATGTGGTCTTATTTTACTTACTGTCTGAATTGAAAAATCCAGAATTAGAATACATGTGGTTTTCTTTCGTAAGCTATGCTTCAATAACCAAATAATTTAAGTGTTTCATGCAAACAAAAAACTGTGTGAAAAAAGTACACATTTGGTTTTATAATATTTTTAATACATTACATTTATATTGTAATCTAATCCATTTCGTATGTGCTCTAAATAAAAACATCTAAGAAACTTTCAGGGTGAAGTGGACACTGTACCTGGCTCATCATCAACATAATTTTTCAGGGAGATGCCGTCTGGTCGAACACACAGAGTCACTTCTTCTTGAGTGGTCTGGAAATTGACCACAACCTCACAAAGAAGTCTGTTGATACCACATATAAACAAAAAAGACATTCATTCTGAACACTGCTTACTGTTTACATAAGCTGTTTGCTAATCTAGCTACACCTGCAGCTAAACACACACACCCCTTTGTAATGTCTTTTTTCTGAACTGCTCCTGAATAAACCCAACATTCAACAACACACAAGATCTTTAGAGTATATTATATATGTATTTGTATGCTCAAAGACAATACACCCTTCTCCCTTCAAAAATGTGTTAAGAGTGATAGAAAAACCTCCTAAAAATCACTCCACTAGTAATATCAGGTTTTGACATTTGACCAAACAGTACTGCAATATTCATCTAAAAGGTGGGGGTGGGGAAGCAACAATTGACTGAAAGAGATATAAGAAAAGTGTTAATTTAATAAAATGACTTTCCAAGACCCCATGACATCTCTACTCATAAGTCAAGCAAACAAAATGTATATTCAAAATAACTCACTTTGCTGGGGCAATCAGTTTGTTAGGGCAGGTATCTTTAGAATATATGGCTTGCAGGCTTTCACATTCTATGTAGGCAAGATTATGAGTCTTAACAATTCCTGTAATTTTCAGAGGAAAAAAAATCTAGTTCTTCCAGAAATTGATAAAGAATTTGACAGTGACACTATCACTATTTTGATTTGGTTTGGAATGTAGTAATGTGCCTGCATATGCACAAATGCAAACATATCTATGTTCTGCTGAATACATTCACGTGCTTGCACATGCACAAATAGTGGTGGATTGTGTGGCTACATATATGTGCATGTAAACAAAAATGACCAATTGCAGATGTTCAAATATCAAATAAACAGAACAGACTGCAAGCAAGTTTGTTATAATGTCACAAAGTTCTGGAAATTAAAAACATGTGGAGAAGACTGTATTAAATGTAATTAACTTTTCATGCTATAAAACCTTGCAAATGTTAAAGAAAAAGGTCCATCAGTCTTTACCATGTCTACAATACAGCTGGAATACCAGTCTGGCCTCGCTCACACTGTGGGTGATCTTGCACCGCTCAACTGACTTCTCAATACTTGAAAGACTTTTGAACACAATCAGTATAGACTGAAAATAAAGTAAACTTTATAAAGTGAAACATCCAAGAGGGACAACAGTAACACATTGTGATTCTACTTCTACACTTTTATTAAACTATCTCAAAATATATTTGCCTCGCCTTCATTGTAAGTTTGCATCGCAGACTGCTTTCATCACTGTCCCCAGTTCCTTGTCTAGAGCCATCATCATAGTGTTGGAAGTAAGAAGGAAAAAACAAGAAGCAGGCATAGGCCGATCTAGATGAGTTTACTGTTTTCAGTGCCAGCTGAAAATATGAAAGGACATTACACTGTATTTTTTAAAAAATGAGCAGCTGAAAATATTAACATATAAAAACATGATAAGCTGAAATGTGAAAAATGTAGTGTGAAATATACAGTCATATGAAAATATAAATTATAAAAATATGGGCTGGGTTGCATGAGTGTTGGTATCTCCTGTCCATATGTAAAGGTGCATACAAAATACAGAGAGTGAATGGGCCTTAAGACTGTCCTTATGAGTGGAAGAGGAATTACAAATGGCAATGCAGCACAGCCCAGGTCAGCAGAAAATACTGTGTATTTATCAAAAACATTATCAGCATGAGCTGATATAGTTTTCATGTATAAAGACTAGAATAAAAATTTCTTGTCATCTTGAGCAATTATCAAAAATTCTACCGCTGCAAATCTGTTTTTGCAAAGGAACAACTCTCAATTTTGCTGGATCACTTCCAGAATATAGTCCTTTGGATCACTTCCAGAACAGATCTTTGCTTGAATAATTATCTTGTTATACTTACACTATAAATATTATCAAAAAATCACTTACGCCTTGTTCAAGAGGTTCAATGTAGAGTTCTTCCCCAATTTTTGACAGCGAATGAATGGCCCTCCCAAACACTGGAAGTTCAGTTAGCATTTTATTGAAACGAGTGGCATGCAGAATTTTGTATATGTTCATTCAGACATATTTTTAAAAAATGGGGGCAGGGAGAAAGGAAAAAAAGAAAAAGCGGATAGTACCAATTCTGAATGCAGCTTTTTTTTTTTTTTTGTATATGCTGGGGGGAAAAGTCACACTAATGTAAAATGAGACTCCACTTACTGAAATAGTTCTATTAGTCGATCCTAAAAGCTGCACATAAAACGTTACTTAGTTCCTACTCCCAGTTCTAGCATATCAATCTAGTGGATTCCATAGCCCCAAACATTGTTGACGCTACATTTTTTATTAAAAATTATGAAGCCCACAATGTTATTCCTCTGAAGATTACGATCCGGGTGATTTGTCATAGTGTTCTAATTATTGCGAGTCTGCGTATACATTTTAAGATTTTTACTTGGAAATATTTTGTGCACATGATTGATAAGATTATTAATGTTTCACATTCTAGTCTACACAGAAACAAAGATTACAAAACAGCTCGAAGTGGGTTTTTTTAAAAAATCTGTGACCTTTGAGATTAACTCCTGGAATTATGCACTTCATTTTTTATTTTTCTTATAGCAAATCACATTTTTAAAAAAATCTTTATAGCACTGCAATTTCTTTCGAGCCGTCTGCTTTTGGATTGGCCGCCATATTTTACGGAAGTCTATGCAATTGTAAGCTAAAATGTCATTGGCTACTTGCTAGACCATAACAATCACTCTATAGTCAGCGCAAACCTGTCTGCTTCCGTTTCATACCAAGTCATATGAGTGTGCATGTCTAAACCCACCAGAAAAAATGGTAACTGCTAATTTTAATTAGTTCAAAAGGACATTTGTTGCTTTCTGTTGGAGAATGTTTAGCACCGTTATATTGTTGTTAACGTATAAAATACTTAATAGACGTTATAATGCAGAAAATTAGGTGGGTGTGTCGGTCAGTCCATAGGGCATAGGCAGATTCGATAAACTCAAAGACAAATGTTTAATAAATTATAATAGGTCTGAAATGTGGTACGCGATAAGTGCATAGTAATACGTAATATAGCAGTATGCAGAAAAGGAAAGACTGCTTCGTGATTATCTGAATCTCTGTTAATCAGTAACTACAGTAAATTATTGATACCCGAACTGCAGCTGTGAGTGCGGGCAAGTTGTAGGGTTTCACTTGCCTATATGATGTGAGATTGAATGTTAACTGTCCACATGTAGATTTATTATGCAGCGATTGAAAAATATTTCTTTGAAAATAAATCAGACTCACCAAGGGGTGTGAGGGGTGAAGAAAAAGTGTTTACATTTCGTTTTTAAATGGGATTTTGGTTTTCATTTTAATCATATTAATGACTTTGTTTATAAAATTTTATAAAGCGTTGTTGATAAAGTTAGGTGTCCTTTCCTTACATTCATGATTCAATCATGCTTGCATCTGCAATATAAACATATCAATCAAAACCTTTAATGAGAGCCTGTAGTAGTTTAAGAGAAGTGTTATCTCTTCTTTTAAAACAGTAACTCTGAAATAAATCATGTGTTGTTTTATGGTGATGCAAGAGGGATTTTTATTTTGAATGCTTGTGAACTGCATCTATCCAACTGGCCAGTGGATGTGACCAAAGGCTCTGTCAACCAAGTAATCTGATTACAAGGTGTGGGCTTAGTCAGCAGCATTACTTTAGTTTCTTGCTGTGCAGTTGGTGTTGCTGCTTGGTGATCTTCATATTCCCCATCGGTGCAACTCATTACCAGCACGATTCAAGAAGCTACTGGTTCCAGGGAAAATACAGCACATCCTATGCACTGGGAATCTTTGCACGAAGGAGTCATTTGACTATCTGAAGACGTTGGCCAGCGATGTACATGTTGTCCGAGGTGATTTTGATGAGGTAAGAAAGCTTTTTCCACAATATTTAATATCACTTTCTGAGGAGGTGTAATTTTTCTCATCAGTGTTAAGGGAAGCATATGAAAAGTCTTCAAAAGTCATGTTTATAGTAATTTCATATGAATGTTTTCATGGCCATTGATCACTGGTACATGTCGGTTGAGCTTATGAAATTTTCTGATTTATTTTTACTTACAATTTGTGAAAACAACCACTTTGAGATCCATAATATAGGACATTAGGCAAAATGAAATATAACTCTATAAATATGACCCTTAAAGCTGGGTTAACTTTGCCAGCTACATGTCCGCAATGCTGCTATGATCTGCAGACATGTAGATGCTACATGTGTAAGTGGATGAATAGCTTCAATCACTTTTACAAATTTGATACATAAGCCTCTTGCTTAAAAAAATAATAGAGGTTAGTGAGGTAACCACTTATTTCAGCTAGCTGATCATTTTCTTATAGAGTTACGTCCCTTTTCATGAGGATGGTGGGAATGGCTGGATAGACCTAAGAATTAGTGCAAGATTCATGTGCAGAAGCGTGATTGAAAGAGAGAGAGAATGTACAAGTTAAACAGTAGAGAGGTTACAGTGTGGGAGGGAGACTGATCTGACAAAGTTTTAAACCTTTCCAGTGAATATGCTAAATGAGCAATGTATTTTCCATTTTCTTCATATTGTTTTTAATCATATTGTTTTTCATATTGTAATACCCTTAAAAATCAGTTAATAGCATAACTGACATAAGGTTTTTGTCTCCTGTTGACAAGAGAAATTACCTTACAGATTATTATCTGTCCAGCATAGAAAGTGTCACTTGGTTATGGTAGGTAGAATAACTGACAGAAGCGTATGCATCCTGTTAATATGGGAGTTTGTTTTACAGAACATGAACTATCCAGAACAGAAAGTTGTAACTGTTGGCCAGTTCCGCATTGGCTTGTGCCACGGTCATCAGGTGGTGCCATGGGGTGACACAGAGAGCCTGTCCATGGTGCAGAGACAGCTTGATGTGGACATCCTCATCTCTGGCCACACACACAAGTTCCAGGCATTTGAGCACGAGGGCAAGTTTTACATCAACCCTGGCTCAGCAACAGGGGCCTACTCTGCTCTTGACAGGCATGTTATACATCCTTCAGTCCTTTAGAAGTCCATATCAATAATTTTTTAGATAATACCTGGATACTAGTAAATTAAAATCGTGATCAATGTGCTGTATTACATAAATCCTTAATGCTAAGTTTTCAATGAGTATTAACACTAGCAGTGAATACCATGTTTATAAATAAGTAATCTTGATTTGAGAGTCATTCAGATGTTTCTGCAACTCTTACAGTCATGTGAAAAGTGTTGCAAAGCAAGTTTCAACTTGCCAAAACAGATTAATTACTCATTTTGTCTTCGACTTAAACTGAAATTCATCAGGACTAAGAAATGCCTTTTCAGCATCTCAGCAGAAACTTAAAATGTCATGAGGTTTTCATGCTTTAAGTTTTATATGTGTTGTAATCTTAGACTGAGGTGTGGAGTACATATGCACTTCGTTTTACAATGTTCCTCACAATTTTGTTTCGGTGTCTGCAGTTCCATCATTCCCTCCTTTGTGATTCTGGACATTCAACAGTCTACGGTGGTGGCATACGTCTACAAGCTGTTTAATGATGAAGTCAAAGTGGAGAGGATAGAATACAGAAAATCTTAAATTTTTGTTTCTCTTACTTTTGTTAGTGTCTGTTAATTATCTGGTCACTTCATCATTTCTTTTGGTCTTGTCCCGTCTCTCTTTTCTCATGGCATCTACTGTCAGTGTTGTTATCATTGAGTCAAAATTATTCCATTGCATATTATTGTTTTGATCGGGATACAGTGCTCATTTCTGGGCCACATCATGCCTGTCTGGCACATTAAATCCCAAAATTTCACTTTGCTTTATAAATTGGTACATTTAGTGGTGTTTCATTCATTTACAGCTTTAAACCATTTTTTTATCCCACTGAATGCTCTTGCAGCCAATTGTTTTCTGATCCATGGGGCAAATTGCAAGTAGACCAGTTTTCCAAACATGAACGCTGAGATATTAAGCAATTTTGTTTAGCATTTCTCTTGAACTAAGATTTTTTTAACCGATATTGTTGATAGGAATATTTTAAAACTTATTAGATGGTCTGAAACATTTTCAATTTAATTATCACAAATGCATGATCCCCAACCCACCCACAAGGCAAGCTTTTTTTTTTAATCTATCGGAGTGCATTAATTCTTTAGTATCCATACCTCTTTGGGCATAGAAAGTCACCAAGTTAAAGGTCAAAAGCTAGAAAAGCAAAATGCAGGATGATATCATGACTTGTGCTGGTTATGAGACAGCACTCTGAAGTGCATTCCAGAAAGTTCAATGTATATTATTAGGAAAAGCGCATATGTAAAGGTAACATTAATAACAGATGATACTTGACAACTTCTACGTGCAACCAGTTGGTAACCAAAAATTGTTGGCGTCGTTCAAATTCTGATTTCAAGAGATTTGTCATAAACAGTCCTTCAGCAAATTTTGTTGAGTGCTACATGTATCTGTAATTGCACTTGGCTTTAGTGGTCAGGTACATTAATCTAGAGGTAGTTATTACATGTACTATACATTTAATCTGTTATCCTGGTAGCCTATCATAACTAACAGCAGTACATGAGTTATGTTGTAATATCAGTCACAAAGTATTCTGTTTATTTACAGGTTTATAATCTTCACTAGATTGCATTAGCTAAAGTGTTCACTTGTTCAGTCGCCTTTTTTTTCTTTTATTTAGAGAGCTCTACTTTTGGGACAAAATGGCTTTGTTGCCCTGCATTTCCTTAAACTAAAGGCTAAGTTTGATGTCCAGTTGCTTCCACATGACAGGGTAGCCCTTATTACAAGGTCATGATCGGTGCCATGTTGTTCTGCAGGCATGCAAGCTTTTTAACTCTGGCATTCTCATTTGATTTTTGAAGGGAGATCCCATCACTAGGTACTCTTATAGTCATGTGTTTTCTGTGCTTATCTCATTGGCTTTTGTGGGCTACCGTAGTGGTGTCAAGGACTACATGAATTTTAAGTGAGATCACTCAAAGTGTGTTTATGAACAGAAGTACTCCAATGAAAAACTCATTAGCCTGTCAAGAACCTGGGCTTAGTTCAGCAGCTTGGGTTGACCTTTAAATAGATTTGTCTGATGACATCAAACCAAATAAAAAGAACTAATACTGGAATATTATTGAATGATTATGCTAATGTTGTGAGGAGAGTTTTTGATCAAATGCATTTCTGTGACTTCTTGATTTGAATTTTTTTTCTTTTGGGATCATATATATATATATATTAAACACTGCCACATATGCACAAAAACTTCTACCAAACTGTAGAGCAAGTTTATTTTACAAGAATTTATAATAAAAACAACTCGGTTTGTGTGAAGGAAAAGTCCTTCCTAAGAACTATATATATATAGAGAGAGAAAGTTTAGAATCTCAAACATTTTTTTAAAATAATTACTGCAACACTATTGATGTGTACTTAACATCATTTGGAAGACAAATGCACATTCTGAAGTTGGAAATATGGGGCCTGAGAGGAATGGTGCTGACGATCATGCATGCTAGCCTACTGGGAGCTCCAGGAATTTAACTGAAGGGAGGTCCAGGAAGTTATGTGACATAAATTTAACTTTTCATTGAACTGAACTACTTCATCATCAAACTCAAAATCATATAAGGGTAAATAAAAAGCAGCACTGTATTATTCTCCAAAATATTGGTGTCTGACTGGAACCAAAGATTGTTTCTTCTTGGAAAAGGGTGAGTCGGGGAACACAAGGGAAGCTAAGAACAAGGATAAGAAAATTAAAATTTATTGATGATTGTACTCTTTATGCATGAAAACTGATGACCACTAGCTTTAAAATTAACATCCCTCTACACCATGGGTTAGGAGCTGATGAGCTTTGAGCGCAGCTGTACTTGTCAGAAATGAAATATAGGCATCACTTTCAGATATCCCCACCTTGAGATTAAAGGTTTTTCTTAACTGCATGAATGGGTGTCGTAGTTAACTGAACACTCTGTGAACTAACACGAGACTGTACATTCATCTGGTTAAGAAGAGTTTCAAAGTATTCTCAACCCCTCTTTCAAATCAACAAAGAATCAGCCACATCAGTTAACTATAGCTTGGCTAGGCACCCGGAGCCACTACTAACCATAACGCTTCTAAGAAAAAAAGGCCACAGAAACAAAAGAACTTTTAAAAACCATGGGTCTTGTCTCTTCCAAAAACTAAATTTTGTCTCTTTAAACACCTAAATTTAATATTCTATTTTGTCAATGTCGTGATTTCTCCCTTGTGTTGATAGATCTGGTGGGGCATCATCAGAGTACTGTCCCTTGTCCTGTTCAGTGGCCCACTTGTGCTGGTCTGCAGATAAGGATGCAAGTTCATCTTGTGTGTTATTTCCCTCAAATGTTTCACTCTGATTGCTGTTTGGTGAAGAACTGATGGGATACTTGTTATCAGCAGCCCTTGACTGTGGCCTGCTCAATGCCTCGTGGTCCTTTTCCTGCCACATGTAAGGAACCAGATTCTGTTTGATCATGCATGTCACTTTATACAAACCCCATTTATAGTCACTTTATACTAACCCCATGTATAGTCACCTGATTTTCTCCTGTCCCAGTCCTCTCAGGATTGCTGTTTTCATGCTGAAAATGGCTGCTCCCCAACTGTCTCACTTGCTCACTGCCTTGTGCTTTGTGTAGCAGAGGTCTGTCCTCATGATCTGTGTTTTCTTGGTCAGATAGGACTTCTTGCTCTGAAATTTCCATGAAGCTCTCACCAATGTACATCAGTCCTCTAAAGATTTAAGATGTCGCACACAGGTGAACCAATTCATCTGCCTATCTGGTTGTGTTGAATGTTCTTAATCCACACTTCTCCACATCTCTCCACCCCCACCCACTTTTAGCCAGTGTGTGAAAGTTAAACTTAGATCAATACATATGGCTTAGCACAGAGCACACGGAAATATATTTTTTTCTCTACCTAACCATGTGGTTTGCGCACTAAAGAAATCTTTGAACAGCCACATTGTTTTCAATTTTGCATTACAATACAATCAGTCCTAATGTGCTTATGTAGCCGTCAACTTTACCTGAAGGATACAACTTATCTCGACTTTAACATGTGGTCACTAGGACATAACTACCGATAATGCAATGAAATTGTTTGCAAATATCCAGTTATTTACAAGTAAACTGTTGAAGATAAAGAAGTGACATTAAAAATAAATTGATAATAAAATACCTGCATCAGAGCTTGTCCTGCCTTTTGGAGAAGATGGTACCAGCTGAGGTTCTTTCGCTCTGCGAGATGATTTGGTCTCTACACTGGAGGAGGAACCACTCCCTGTGCCCCTTCTTCTTATTATTCTCTCATTTTCTCTATTGACATGTCCATGTCTGCTGGTGTCAGTGTCATGTCTGCTGGTGTCAGTGTGACTGTTACTGTCAGTATCATGTTGGCTGGTGTCAGTATCATATTGGCTGGTGTCTGTATCGTGTCTACTGGTGTCTGTATCGTGTCTACTGGTGTCGTTATCTTTGCTGGGTTCATGGTTTTCTGAGACTACCGGCTTTACTGGTGCATCTTCAGTTCTTTCCTCTTCTTTTGGTCCTTCTATTTCCTTTTCCTCAGCTGAATGAACTTTTGACTGAAGACTGGTTTGACTACTCTGAGAATAATCTTTTATATTTATCCTTTCTTTCTCACTCTCAGGCTTCTCCTGTTCAGTTTCCACAACGTCATCCTCCAGGGCTTTACTGCTCTTGCATTTACCTTCAGCTGCTTCTGTATCGTTGGACTCTGTTTTTGATTGATCATTAGTAAGTTTCTTGCTAGAAACAGATTTCCCAGTGGAAGCAGAGCGTGTGCGACTTGAAGCAGATTGTCCCTTTCCGTTGCCTAGAGCAGAGAGCCGATTTGTGGTGCTGGCAGGCCTGTTCTGTGAGCTGGTGCTCAAAGTGAGGCTTCTGGTACTTCCTTGTGATCTGTGACAGCCCATTCTGATTTTTGAGTGGTCAGAGTGAGGTGTCTACCAGTGGTATACAGTGGGTGACAGGACATTCTGGTTTTTGAATGATCACATAAAGGCATCTAGCAGTCGCATGCAATCTGTGACAGGCCATTCTGATTTTCATATGGCCGGAGTGAGGCTTCTAACACTGGCATGAAATCTATGATAAGCAAATCTCATTATAAAGACCCACCTGTTTGTAAGCAGTTTTTGAAATGACTGCACTCAGTTTATTACAAGATAAAGTTTATTACAAGATAACCAAATTTAAATGAAAAACTTTCTCCTCTCACATGGTACAAGTGATCAAACGCAGCTATTCTAAAAAGGGTTCAAAATTAAGCATTTTGTCAATGTAAAGGAACTATTTGCTTTCAATTATGGAATTTTCTTTCATTTGAAAAGCATTTTGCATTCGGTGGGTTTTTAAATGTCCACATTAAGGCATCTAGTGCTGACATGCAATATGCGACAAGCCCATCTGATTTTAAAATAGAGCAAGGCTTCTAACTGGTGGAAGCATGTGAGAAGCCAGTTTGATTTTTAAATGGCTAGATTAAGGCTTCTATTGCTAGCATGCAACAAAAACTATCTAATTCTAACAAAGCAAGGCTTTTGATGCTGACAGGAGTGTGGGACAAGCCTGTTTGATTTTTAAACGGTCAGGCTGAGCTGCCTCCAAGCAGTGGCCAATGTCTGAGAAGCTGATCTGATATCTTCCTGATACTTTTACATAGTTAAAGAGAATTCCCAAAATTTCAGCACAAACCAACTCCTGTTGTGACATACAATGATTGAAATGTAGACACTGTCACTGGGACGCAAAAAGATGTCCACATAGCCATGTCAACAAAGAACATAGATATAGCTATCGTGTTGGGTGTCACCTTGGTAACTTGAGTTCATGCTTTAATGGCATCAACGTTTTGTTCTCTTCTACACAACAGTAACAATTTTAGAAGAGATTTTTTTTCCTAACGAAGAGAAGCTTAAACATGTAAAATCTTGTAATAAAAGTAAGCCTATTCATTTAGTGTAGATGCTTTAACCTTCAGTGGAAGATCTGAACTTGAGATGAGTTAAGTAGAGCTATTTCAGCCTGACACCAGACCGTATGTGTACAGTTGAAATGGTATTACAAGGTACATGCAGTGCAGCATACTTGCCCATACTAGCTACAGGTAGTTTCATGTGGTAAATCTTTACAAATTAATGCTTAGCGCATCAGGAAAGACACGAGACAAAAAAGCTTAATGATCCACCCAAATGGAAATTTTTTTCAGATGAATGGATTTACTTTGAAACAAGATGCTAATTTCAAAAATGGAATTCATGAGCTGTAAACGTTCAGACATGATGTTATACTGCATCTACTCCCAGCCATTCCATTTCCTGGAGCCTTGACTAAACACTAACATTTTCAGAATTTGCAGTTTCTGTAATGGACTAAAGCCATTCATCTGAAAATTGTTATGCACTTGGGTCTTAAAGGAAATGCCACACTAAAGCTCTAAAACAGCCAGCAGTCAAGAAATAGGAGCTGAGAAAACATAGTTCACAACAGAGCCACTGGGAAAAAGATGCATCTGTTTCACAGAAAGGAACAAAAATTTATGATAATGCAGTGCAATAAGTAAGAAACAAAGCTGTATTGCATAATAAACAAAAATAGGAACTTCTTTTTTTTTGGGGGGGGGGGGTTATTGCATGTGGTTCATAAGCATAAAAGCACATGCACATAGCGGCCATTGAACAAACTCTTATTTGGACAGTAACATGAAAGTAAATTTTCTTCTTCAGGTTCTGAGCTTCAGTCTGATCCATGGAAGTTCTCACATGATCTCAAGAACTTCATCCAGTTGATAAAAGTTGTATGACGTTTACTCTCACCCTCTACTTTGTCCTGAAGCAGTTTTCTCAGAGGATGCTTTGCTTGGGGTCGTTACTTCACGTTCACCAGTAAGCGCTGGGGGTGGTGCTGATTTGGTCCGATGCACTTTGTTGTTCTCCGCTTCTAGCTTCCCACACTGTGTCTTACGGGGACTGGTCAGGTACTTTAAGTATCGCACCTGCAGTTCTGGTGAGTAGTGACCTGTTCAAAACAAGACGAGCAACGTTAGTAGTAATGTCTAGTGATGAGTCAAATATCTTCTGAACGAGCATAGCTTTTTCAAGGTATAAAGAATGCAAGCGGACATGACAGCATTTGAGATGGGCGATGCATTTAAAAAAAAATTTAAATCTGTCATGCTTTCAGCTGGTATGTTCTGTAGATACTGTACCTCTCAGAACTTCTTTGTACAAAAGTTGACTGTACTGTTCCTGCTTCATTTGTTTCAATGGATTCACATTATAGAGGAAGGCAATGCTTAACAGGTAGCGTCGTTCACCAAGTGACAAGTCAGGGTCATTGACCACAGGCCACAGTGACCCTAGCTGGCTGTACATGGAGGCGCTAGAATAGGGGCGGCGGCAGTACCCTCCGCCTAGAGTCTGGTCCCTTGGCACACGGCAGGATATGTGTCTTTTTCGGTTGACAGGGCTACCATCTGTGCAAGACATTACATAATCTTACTTCATTAAAACGAAAAGTGATTTGGTTAAAATTTTCATACCTAATTACAGGTGCAAGAAAATCACCACAACCTTAAGACCACGACAAACTTTTATCGATTTTTTATTGAAGGAAAGAAAAAAGAAACACGTGAGTTATTTATTGGGAAAAACACATACATAGCTAGATAGTTTAACTACGCAGGCAAGAATACAGAAACTTACTGTCAAAGGTTGAAGGCGGCCGCTGGGTGGAATTCTTCCAACCAAGATCTAGAGAGATTCGAGGCTGGAACCTCTCTGAGGTCGAGTCCAGGCAAACTTCATGGTGAGACTTGTTGACAGCAGGCTCCTCTGCCAGCAGAAGGCAACAAGCACGAGCATTGCTGCTACCGTGATTCTACAAAACGTGAAGCTAATACGTCATACACATTGTCACGTCAGCAATTCGGTTATTGACACCGCGGTCGCGTGCATCTGCCTGTTAACCTGTCAGTTGCAGCTGCATTGTGTCCTTCACTATTAAGACCAGCTGCAGTGTGTCCTCCGCTATTAAGAGCACCTGCATGGTGTCCTTCACCATTAAGACCAGCTGCAGTGTGTCCTCCACTATCAAGAGCACCTGCATGGTGTCTTTCACCATTAAGACCAGCTGCAGTGTGTCCTTCACTATGTCAGGTCACTCAAATTTCCAGCAACCCGGTTATCAAACTTTTCTTTCTCTTTAACTTGGTTTATTTATCGTGTGTGGTATGCCTGAATGCGTGTTCGTGTTCGAAATTTATTAGACGCCTCAATCACTCGAAGGAAACACAAGCGTGGATCTATTTCCACCTTTTACTTACAACAATACAAAATTATTATAAAAGAATTCAAAAAGACTTACGTCGATATAATGACTCCTCACACACTAACTAGATACACAGTTATGCACTCCAAAGAAGGTACTTGGTCGATAAATGAGTTCTGTTCCTTACAGTTCCACACTAACAAATTGCAGCAACTCTAGTGTTCACGGGTCACTAACAGTTCAAGCTTTGAAAGCGTCATACAAGTTCCAGTAGATCCGTTAACGACGTTCACGACGATATGGAGAGACGGGCGATGATCCGGAAGAGAAGAGATGATAGTGAAGACGGCGGTGAATTGAAGACGGCCGATGTTGTTGAAACTGGCGATGATATATAGACGGCGATGATACTGAGGACGAGGGTGAACTTGAGGACGAGTAATGTTGTAGACAAAGGGTCCAGTAGTGGTTGTCGAAGTTTAATTACAGTTCTTCTTACAGCAGCCAGTGTTTTCACGTTGAGTTTAATCTAGTTATTCAACCTCTCTTTCTTGCAGTCGTCCGTTGACATTTCATATACATTCAGACAAGTGTATCAATCTGTTCACAGTTTGGGTTCCTTGTCGTTTGGCTTTCGGAATCAGGGACAAACTCGGCAAATCCGCGGATTCCTACGTGGTCTATATATGTGCTTTCTCTAGCACTACTGTCCGTAAGCCCTAGACGCTCTAGCGGACGCAAACTCCAATCTTCAATGGGTAACTACCAGAGCTCGACTCTGCAATAGTTAACCAGAATGTATATCCTCTCGGGGAAATACATTAATCAACAGAACTCCAATTCTGTTACGCTGGGTTCTAGTTCTTGGACTAGAAACCTATCACTAAATCTCGAGTTTACTGCTATAAGGCTCAGTCACCTTTGATAGCCGACCACGGGCTTCCTAACGTCAACGTTTTTCGATGTTACCACAGGGTGTGTAAAAGTGGAAAAAGCAACGCTTGGGGTGCCGCCAACCCTATTATACTATTCGATCACGTGATGACTACATCCCATAATATTTTTCTTTTCGAGAACCTTCTAGAAGGTAACCGTTTCTACTGATTCAGCGATGTATGTGTGCACCTATTGTTCTTAGAGCTGAAGTGAACAAAGGCGCGATTGAGACTCGTCACTCTTGACAGTTTGATTGGTCGCTGACCTGCGGGTCGAACAAGATACTTTAATTCTCTCTCTCAGTACTTCTTTAACAATGGCGGTACTGTGCGCCCCTGAAACAATGGCGGTACTGTGCGCTCCTGACATCCCATCCCCCCTTAAGACCATAGCGGTACTATAGGTTCCTGACACACTATTAACAGCAGCTGCATTGTGTCCTTCGCTGTTAAGATCAGCTGCAGTGTGTCCACTATTAAGAGCAGCTGCATTGTGTTCTTCGCTGTTAAGATCAGCTGCATTGTGTCCACTATTAAGAGCAGCTGCTTTGTGTACTTCACTGTTAAGACCAGCTGCGTTGTGTCCTTCACCATTAGAGCAGCTGTTAGGAATTTAAGTATTAAATGGATGCTATGTGTAATACTAAAATGAAAGTGTTCAGTAATTGTTAGGTTGTTGGATCATGGTGAAAAATGTAGCTACGAGCTCCAGTCCTAGAATAAATTAGACACAGTAATCTGTTATGAGACAACGTTTTTATGCCAGAGAAGATATTCAAACATGCATTACCTGGGATGTGTCTGCTAGGTGACGGAACACTGAAAAATGATCAAGACAAGATCGTTTAATTGCCAACTGACAATGTAAAACATTGCACAATTAAAGCAGTGTAGTTGGGTGCGCAAGGCAAAAGCTTGAATGAGATACAGAAGGGTTCATGGACGTTATATAGTTATAGCGTCCATGGAAGGGTTAGCTTGGCGTCTGACACAAGGTTCAAGAAAACCGAAAATGGAAGAATTTATAATTGTTGTGCATGGTAGCAGTTTTATTTTGCATGCAGTCCTGCATAGATATAAGTGGGTGCGCGCGCCCACGTCGGCGTTTAACCCTGTTCACGACAACGCTTGAGGCTGCATTTTCGCTTTCAGTTAATACATCGAAACACAGGGAAGGCAGTCCAACCCTTTTCCTCAACATTGCGTCACCTGCTACTGCCCACCGGTCGGTCTGTCAAAATGCAACCTATATTAAAGCGCTGGCCATTACACCGCGGTAATTATTAACAATTACGAATTCATCCTGAAATCCTGTCAAGAATAATGTACGAATTATGCGTACAATTTCAATAATAACTGTTCTAGAGCTGCGCAGCGCCTTACTCGTAGACTTCACTCGCAACTTCACAGGTTCTCCTCTCACTCTCCAGCACACACGCGCACACAGGCACGTGCACCCTTTAGTTTCCTTCCAGTGTGTGGCGGGTTGCATGGTTTTCATGGGGTACAGATTTCTTTTTAGCAAGCCTAATTTCCTTATGTGACACCTGCTGACACTGCTGGGTGCTGGCTGTAGCTTCCCTGAGTCGGTTTCATTCACACCCCAACCATTTATATTTATCCTGAATGAGAGAGAGAGAGATGTATGCACACTGCCGCTACAACAATCATTGTGCTTAGTTGTCTCCAGCGTGGCAGATTGCAAGGACACTGGACTAGCCAAACCTGCTGCGATTCTAGCAGCAAGACAATACCCTCGCCGCTGGACCCGATCTTTTTCTCTTGTCAACGCCCAATGGAAAATCCATGTTCTACCCTTCCTGTCCCACGTTTCACCAAAAATACACTGAGGCCGATAATGCCTAGTCAAATTCATCAAAAACACTCCTTTCCCGATCTGCGAGAAACACTTCCGATTTACGGATTTGCTCGTGAGCTCTCATCTCCGGCGTTCGATCTTCGCGAGGAAGTTGTGTTCAAGCTTGAAAATGTGCACACATGATTACAAACGTGAAAACTACGTGCAGTTTCTATGCCAAGCACTTACGTAAAAAATAGAAACAGAAAACCCCCACCGAATTAAGTACTTACACAATGTCACCACTAAAGTCTGTTAATCCTCTTAGATGCGAGTGCTTCTGGAAAGAGACAATTATATTAAGTGCTGAGAAGCATATTCATAGCTACAAAACCGACCCCATGCACATAAAGTATGAGTTGGCAGGCATTGGAATTAGAGGCAGAGATTGATGAAACTGCAAAGATGCCATACAGGAAATGTAGACAGAGAGGTTAATGGAACACACATTTACAACAGGGGATAAGAAGAAGTACAACGACAGGTCTAGGGTTGAACTAAAGACGTGCGGGAGGGATCAGAAACGACAACTCAAGTCTTAGATGCTTAGGGGATAGCGAGAAGAGGTGAATGATTCAAGCCATAGGTTACATTAAGCATTCCAATTCGCACATGTATCTCGTTTCCATTAAATCTCCCAGTGTGTGAACCGGAAGAGTACCTTCATATACAAAGCTGTGGGTTTTAAGGTCTTTGTTAACCGGATGACTGTGCGTCCTGCTTCGCTGAGCATGGCCCCGAGGCCGCAAGAAGGAAAAGAAACCATTGCAGTGGGGCTAAGGATAAAGGGTTGGAAGAACTGTGAACCGAAAGAAATGCAGGCTGAAATTTAGAGAAGGAAATGAGATGATGATGGACAAGATAAGGCGGGGGTGGGGGCGCACGAGCAGCATGGACCCTGCCTCGATTCAGATAGTCAACGCGATGAGGATTAAGTAACACCGGCAGCAGGACTTAAAAACCGAGAGTCCCAAAAAAAACCAAAGCTACACTTACTTCCAGCGCACATGCGTGTCACTCGCACACGGCACGTCACGAGAGAAAGCGAGGTAAATGAGAAGAGGGGAAGACACACTCAGAGGGAGGTTTTTGACTCACCTTGAGACGTTTGTTGAAAAGAACCAGCTTGGTGGTGGAGTTGCCCACGTCGTAGACACGCGCAACAGGGCTGTCTCTTGGCCAGTCCCTCCCATTGAAAGGTTTCCTGTATTTAACACAAGCATGCGCACACACGCACACGCACACGCGCCCACATAGACATGCACTGAAATCACACAGGCCTACGTTAATAATTACCGTTCAAAAGCTCACCCGTATAAGGACTTCTCTCTCATCCAATTGTGCAAGCTGTTACAGCGGTGGTACTGTTCTCTGCTACCTCATAATCAGTCCGAATTTACTGTTTCCTTTGAAATGCTCTCACGAGCAAGAAGTAATTAGCCTCACCTTGGTCACCAGATATCTGGACAAAACGCCAAAAGACTAGCCTTTTTGCATTGCCTACCTCTTTGCATGCGTCTTTCCCGACATCAGGTACGCCTACATTCTGGCGTCCTCACGCGACACCGCGCCTGTTATAACTACTGTAAATACTGCTGTTGTCATGCCAGCTGACCAGGTCATCTGCCCTCTAAAGTAACTGCCAGACAAACAAGCTGCCAGTTTCTCTTCCGCATGGGTTGATGAGCCCAACGCTGTTTGCCTTCGCATCCAATTGCAACAGTCGTTATACTAGGACTCCGTCATTATATACACTACAACAGCAACAGCTGCAGCAAACAAAACCACCGGCAGTTGTTAACTGCTGTGAACGGATCGCTGCAGCCCCGCTTTCTTCGTCCTGTGCGTGATCTCCAATCATCAGTAATTTTCTCAGCCAGCAGAACTGCCGGCAGAATACGTTGCCTGGAAAACCCGATTCCCGCTATCCTGTGCATGACGTCATGTGTACACAGATTCGCTCGTACTTAACTCTACAAACAAGTGATGGCGGTCATTGTCGGTCACTACCAGGTAGACTGGACAGCTTCCATTCATGACGCAGACTGTTTTCCTCACACAACCTTTCACTTCAGGAAACTGCGCCTTCTTCCGAACAGAAATTACAGGCATTTACGCCAGACAAGTTTGTTTCTTTTTTGCGTAATTGCCCAATTCAGGCAATGTTTTACGGTTTTCTTTTCTCACTGGGCCGATTAGTGACTGTACAAGTGATTCGAGATCAATATGCAATCTTGCTCCGATAATTTTGTTTTCCACGCTCGGCGCCCTGGACACTATCATACACCATGAGTTTTGCATACGGATTTCCAGTTTCTGTTGTGCATGTTTCAGTGATGATAATTGCAACTATCCGATAACCAAGGTCAAAGGTTGTAATCACATCTTGTCAGCAACTCGTTTTCTTTCCGCACACTTCCACTCTGAGCAACAACCAAGATAGAAATATAGCAGTGAAGCACGCAGAAGGTTTCCATTTAATCTGTGTTTGAACACATACGGCATAGATAAGACAGCATCGTTACATTCAGCTGCTGTGTTTAATGGGAAAGGGGGGGGGGAGAGAGGAAGAGGAGACGTTTGTAACTGTTCCACTGTGTTAGTTCGTCCATCCTACCCACGATTCGCTCCAGAGTTCCGACGGTCAAAGAAGAAAACGAAATTAAAGAGGGGAATTTAAGCATGGGAATAAATCTCTGACGTAATCATTAACCTACTCTTTTCATAGAAAGCTGCGTTTGATTGGTACTGAGGGCAAGGAACCCAAGTAAAGATGATAGTTGTACCGGGGTGCTTCTTGCAGACAAGTGCGAACCTGCAGTAACTCGATGTAATTTACTGGTTCGTACTTGCAGACTTTTAAAAACAAAATAAGATGACGCACTTAAATTAAACTGGTCGTAATACAAGCTGCTATACTGCAAAGCAACATCAAAACTACAGGCTTCTACCGGTGCTACAGCGGGATGAAAGCTGACGAAACACTGTCCAAAAATCATAAAATGTGCGCGTGTGTGTGTTTGCATGCGCGCGCGCGTGTGTGTGTGTGCGTTACACATATATACGTGGGTTTTCTGTTTTCATGAACCCACATCGTCGGCAGAGAGAGATGGAGCCTGGAGGGAGATTCTGCTAATCTCTTCCCAGACAGTGAGTCGCTTGTTTTGGGCAAAGTCTGCAGTACACATGTACAAGAAAGAAAACGTGGCGCTTGAACTGTTGCCTGCAAACGTGCGGTCCAGACCCCGTTTCTGTGGCTACGTCAGCCGAAACTCCATCAATGAAAACCTCCGCCAGTGGCCTGTCCACGCGAGATAACATTCCAGCAACAATTAGCTGCATCCGCCCCCCACCCACCCACCTCCCGCTCCGTCCTCTGGATAGTCATACCTATTTCTGGGTCGTTGGAACATTTGAAAAAATTGGCTTTCGATCAGCAAAAACTTGCTCGTTTACAGTTCAATGCCCTTCAGCATCTTCAGCCCAAAGGAAAACTCTTTAAGTGGCGATGGTGTCTCAGCGTCTATGCATTCTTACGTGCAAGCAGGAGCGTTATGACCAGGCAGACACATCGACGAGGGCAAGACAACCCCATTTACGCAGAGTATCAGCAGCCAGACTCATCTGAGGATCTTCACTGTCACTATATTTTAGTTGCGTGCATATGTGCTCGTGGCCTAATGTGCACGCAAGTACACAATATTATAGCAAATACAGACGTACGGACGGACTGACAGTCCGGCGAGGACAGAGACGACAATACAACCCCCTGTCCAGCAACAATGGGTAAAATACTAAAATTTCTGTTTCACGACCCGTCAAGCACACAGCCATGGTTATTGGACGGGTATTCACAAACAGGCTTAATGCACCAGTGAATACTGTTGTTGATAGGCCCCGTTCAGAGACTAGAACTTGACAATTGCAGACAGCACTGAGCTGTTCGTAATTTAATATCTCTCCCCTCCCCCCCCCCCCCCACAGAGTCCTTTGTAATCTAATCGTCCTCCCCTTTTCTTTTATTTCCCTAAGGAATTGGGGGGGGGGGGAGGGCGTGCGTGCGTTCGTGTGTGAGTGAGAATAGAGGAGACAAAGATGAACGCAGCTATAATACGTGGCGCGTAACCTTTAGAACTACTGCCATTAGTGTAGCAAACAAGTCTACAGGACAAAATGTTGTCTATTGGAAGTACGAAAAAGACTAGGGAACGAAAGAAGAAGCAAACAAATGGAAGCTCCAACGACAGAAAGGCAGACAGAAAGAGGAAGGGAGAGAGGAAAAGTAACAATTAACAGAGTGCAATCAGGGATCGCGAGGGAGAATGACCAACGGGTGTTTAGGGAAGGATGGAGGCAGAGCAGTTTTCTGGGCTTCTTTCTGTTTGAGGACAGACTATTTAGTTAATACACACTTTCTAAAACCTCAATCACTTTCGTCAGTCTCGTGGCAAAAATCGCTATACGCACTAATCGAACGTATGCAACCCACAACTGCGCAGGCGTGAAGCCTCATGCCGCGTGTAAACGCTGGCGCCTTCAATCAAAGCTTGCTTTGAAACCACGAAAAACTTTGAAGTGTCTAAACGGGCCTTTTGTAAGATGGGCACTAAATCACCTTGAAGTGCACGGTTAGCAAACTGTTTTAACTGCAGCTGTAAAAATAAAAAGTGAGTTGGCAAAGAATGGACGTGGGTTACTGTGACAGAAAAAGATTATATATAGTTTCTGCTGGAGTCAATGCAAATACATCACCATCTCTCGTGAAACATGAAACGGGTCATCGTCCTGAAACGATGATTTCAAGAACATATTTTCGCGTGTAACTAGCAACGCACATATCTGGTCAGCTGATTCGATATGGATCTCTACAAAGAGATCGAAAGAGACTTTCTTCTTAATTTTCATAACAATGATCGAATGTCCTATAGCTAACGTACACAAAGACAGACTATGATCTATACTGGTTGCCACTGATCGAAATTATTCGTAGATAGTACTGGTAGAAGTGTTCAACTCAGTAGATACAGTTGTGGCGGTGGCAGAGATCGAACTGTCACGTGATTTAATTCCTGCTTAGGCCAAAAACGATTTCAGCAAATGTCGGTCTTAGCAGCGTTTGACGATGACCTACACTTCTAGGAGATCGCTGCAGACGGAAAAACTTTTTATTGTTGCCGTGAAAATAGTGTGAATGTCCCCCGCTTAAGACCTGCGGTCCAAAGATCTATATTTACCCTTTGTACAAGATCAATAAAACCACCTACAGAGTACTGCCATGAATCTACTTGGTTTGTATAGACCGCGGGTTGGCAGGATTTCTCAACTTTCATACACCGCCGCAAATAATCCAACATATAGAACAGTCTGAAAAGCATACAGTAAAACAAACTGACGGATTTTGATTGACAGATCTACCCAATACAGACGGTCTAATCGAATTTTAAAAGGTGTAGGCCTGTTACTAAATATGCACATTTACGCATTCCTAGCAAGCTGAAAAGGACTCGGAGGTGACGACTAAATGGTTCATGGCATGAGTTGTTGGCTTTTTGAGTCCAGCCCAGCATCACAGATCAAGTGATCTATTAAAAATGTTCTCCACAGTTAGCTTCCCTTTAACTTGGTTATACAATAAGAGGTTTAGTCCGCTTAATTGTTATGCCCCATCCAAGTCTTCATCTTTTCTTCCTGTCTGGTTTCGTAGGTTTCAGTTGGCTGTGAAAAACGGCAAACTGTCACCTCAACACTAAAAATTATTCGTCCTCATACAAGGACAATTTGCACAGCCTTGTGTACCTGTGTTCTGAATATTATACAAACTTTGTACTAATAAATCTCTAAAGTGACATTAAAAGAGGAGAGGCTGTTTATCTTATAAGTTAGGTAGGAATTAAGCTCCACAATGGGAGGACGGGGTCCTATTACTAATCCATGAACTGAAAGAACCAGCTGACAGCTGCAGTAAGATGGCCAGAAGCCACCTTACAAAAACTTCAATAAGGAATCTTTTATGAAAGTGACACCCCCTCCCCCTGCCAAATCTTGAACAGTATTCGGGCTATTTCTCAGAACCCTAGACTAATGATTGGTATGTGACAGGGCACCAAAATATAATGAAGACATTGACCTGAGGCTCATCTGATACAAGTACCATGTGACAAGTACTTAGTGACTAGAGACTGGTTAAAACTTCAAAGGGCAGCCATGTTTCAACTTCATCATCACCATGACTGTCATCTATCATAAGACCATTGGCATTAGAGTTTTAAGACATACGACTAGATGTGCTTGGAGGCAAGAATAGCATTATGTTCTGTCTGGGCAGGGTAATTTTTAAGGCCCCATACAGGGTAATGTCCCCACAGTGGGCTAATGCCTGGTTTATCACCTTGGACCCCACCCCCACCTCCACCTCCACCTCCTTCAACATCAGCCTTTCACTGTGTGTGTGTGTGTGTGTGTGCATGTGTGTGTGTGTGTGTATGTGTGTGCATGTGTGTGTGTGCATGTGTGTGTGTATGTGTGTGCATGTGTGCATGTGTGTGTGTGTGTGCATGTGTGCTTTACAATCTTACTTTGAAGTCAGTCTTGTACAAAGTTTGCTTGCGCTTATCATGACCTTTAACTGCACACCTGCACCAGGGCAATATGTCTGCCACTGGTGAAAGCAATGACTTGAAAGGATTATCGGCATCCTGCTAAATAATTATCACTATTTCCTTCCTTTCAGTGACTTCTAAGACTATAAGTGTAACTAACAACCTTTTATAACATAATATCTACTGAGTAAAAGAAAGAATTATGTTTATAGTTGTATTAAACTCATGAACTGGCTTAATTAAAATTACAGTTCCAATGTAAAGGAAGAATATGCAAACACATGCCTAAATACAAGCATAAAATATATATTCAGTGTAGCATATATATTTATCATGTTATACAGCCGTGGTGCTGACGTTCTGAGCGACTACTACACATTCTTTCTGCTTTCTAATACTTTTTTGCTGGTAAGCAAAGTTGAGGGTTCTGCAAAGAAATAAGCATGTTGGCACATGGTTCAGCCTAAGCCAGCAAGAATCTATTTGAAAGCCATTATGTCAACTTCAGTCTGATAACAAAACTACAATATATGTAAAGTCTAAAAATATTAACCCTATCCAGCCAATTAATGCTCTAGTCATGTTACAAGTTCTAACAAACAGAAAAAGGCAGTTGAAATAAAGTGGGGAAGGTTTGTAATACTTTTTAATGACCACAGGAAAAGCCTTCATTGGATAGTGCAGTAGTGTATTATTTTAAGAATGCCTCACTGTCATCACCTTGTCAAACTGTGCTATGTCTGATTACCCTTTTTTTAAAAAAAGTTCATACATATGGAAGAAAAGATCCAATTTTAGCTTAAGAAATATAAATGCAAACAGTCATCTAAAAAAAATATCAGAAAGTGATAGAGTGCATTATCCATTGCCCATGTCTGTTTCCATGGCTGCTAAGAAAAACAACAATTATAAAAATACTAAACAAATGTGGTGTAAAAATGAAAGGTAACCCACAAACGAACTTCTGTTAAGACTCCAAAACGTTTTGTAAAAGTAATTGTCGTGCTGCTTACCGACTGAGCTGTCTGTCTATATCTGAAGGAGTGGCACTTGGCGGCGTAGGGGTGGAGTAGTGGTTGAGTCCTGATGAATGGAAGACTGTTCCTGGGCAAAGGCTAGTCATTTTTATTGGCCGGACCTTCGGAAACGAAAGAGAAAAGCGCTGCGCTTATTTGAGAAGGAAAACCGGTAACTCTGGCAAATGCACGATGTGCGCAAAGGTCAAATATCCGATCAATATGCTCCAAACTTTTGACAACTTCCGAAACTTTCCTTAAAATTAGTTATTGTAATATCAGCTTATTATTAAAATTAACTCACGAAAGTTTGTTTCAGTAGACTGACTTGATTGGCATCTATGCCGATGCAGCTTCATACAGCCTTCGAAAATGGTAGTCAACTGCTCCCAGTGAGAGCTCCAAGCAGACGTCGCGCGCCGCCATTTTAGCGTAGCTTTGTCTCCTCGGCGACACCCCACGGTGACGAGCCGGGTGCGCTGTATGCTCAATAGCTCACTGGGTGACAGGCACTCGCTGCGTTTCAAACTCGACTCCTGCAAAATGTGACAGAAGGCTAAAGTGGGTACTGCTAACTGCACCAGCCAGATTTCGTGCTTTTGTTCTAGCTAATGCTTTCAAAAGCTCCATCTTTATTTTACTCTTTATCTCAAACAACGAGAAGAAAAATTTAAAATCAGTTTATAATTGCGACTTAAGTGAAAACCTTCAAGGTACAAAACCAAAGGCATTATGAACCACAACAACACGGCACCCCTCATTGAGTTGCTTCCCTCTATGGACATGAATCGGTGATCTTCAAATCACATGTAATGACAGCACGGGGGTGAGGACGTTATACATTTGACATGCTTTTCTGTTACATGTTTTGACATGTAAGAATGTCGACTGCTTGGTGACGTAATGTACAAACATATCACCACACATGTTTGATGTTCTTTGCGGATTATAATAAATAAAATGTAAAATTTCCCGTCGTCCACCGAAAAAAAAAGCTGTCACATTTAGAAATAGGAGTGTGTACGACATAATCGGTATTCTACAAGCCTCACCATCAAGTCAAAGTTCCGGCCGCTTCAGATTAAACTGAATTTTATATATATATATATTTACACACACGTTATTTCTTTTGCCAGAAAGATCTATCGATGCATTTGGCTGGCATCTGTACCGAAAAGCTAGTCTTAGCATTCACGTTTTGGCTTCACTCGAAGCACTACCACATATAGCATCACGGAGGCCGATGTAACATGTAGCCGAATGATAAACGATTGGAGAGTAGGTGCTTCGATTCTTGCATCTTCCTTCCCCCTCTCCCGGCCCCACATTTTAAAAACTTTATTGAGGATGGTGGTTATGGGTGGGGCTAGTCTCAAGTTTATAACATCTCCATTCCTAACCCATTTTTATGGAGCAATTACAAGCGCGGCCCAACGAGTTGTATTTTTGTTAGACTGATCCTTATATTTTGCACAGTTCAGTAGGTGTGAACCGGGTGTAGATGGTACGCCTGGTAGGCTGGAACCCATCTGAATAGTGTCATAGCATATATTGACGTTCTACCTTAGTGAGCGCTGTAGCATGTCAGCACCCAGCGTGCCACACTACAGCTCCTGAATAAGGAAGAATGCTAAAAGAATAACCTTCCCCACTGCTAACCGCACCCTTAACGAAGTAAGAAAATGTTGGAATCGAGATCCGACAAAATAATTTTCAGTTCCTAAAACCAACGCTTGACCATCGGCGGTTTTTGTTCATTGGAATAATTAAAGGTTCACGACCCGAGACGTCACAGTGCGGCTTCTAATGGTTGGAATGAACACAAAGAACGGGCTTTAACGACTGAAAATGCGGTGGTTCGATTTTCACGGCTTCCTTTGGATTTTCCAATTCCCCATCCCCAAAACACATACGCACGCACGCAGGCACGCACGCACGCACGCACGCACGCACGCACGCACGCACGCACGCACGCACGCACACTTATTGTCCCTTTCGAAAACCTTGCTCGGGGTGGGGGTTAGGGAAGGGGTAGAGGTGGAGTTAGGCTTAGAATTTATGAGGTCTCGACCTCTAAACCACTAATAAGGGGCCAATTTTTATGTATGTTGCGACAATGACCCTTACTGAGCACAAATGAAATGAATGCTATGACTCGATTTGATCAGTACGTGCGAAACGGGAGCCATCTGTCTGTCTGTCTGTCTGTCTGTCTGTCTGTCTGTCTGTCTGTCTGTCTGTCTGCCTGCCTGTCTGTCTTTCGATAGATCTAGTGTTACAGATTAAAGATTTATCAAACTTACTTATTCTATGGGTACAGTAAAGTAACTTCTGGGTTTGCCTGAGTGTTCTTATCTTCTGTCTGTCTGTCTGTCTGTCTGTCGATGGATCTATAGTGTTACAGATTAAAGATATATCAATCTTACTTATTCTATGGGTACAGTAAAGTAACTTCTGGGTTTGTCTGAGTGTTCTTATCTTCTGTTCCTTACTAAAGGTCTACTTAAAATACACAGAGCAAATGGGCCTATAGGACCGCTCTTATTATCGGAAATGGGAGATAAGCCCAGCCTTGCTGCTGGCTGCGTTCGGAACGAACTCTGTCAGTCATAAATTACGGTGAGGTTCAGCAAGTCCATTCCTTGTTGTTCTTGTTTACCTAGCTTCGCTCGCTGTCTATCCCCACCTCTCGGTTCGCGTCCCGCGTGCACTATAGTTACGGGAAGTTGATAAAGTCGCTTAGAAGTGTGGGGGGAGGGGGCGGAGCAAACAAGTCTCTTTTGTTCGCCCTTTCAAGTCGTGACCTTGACCTTCCACGAGTGCGCGCGGGTGCGTGGTTAGTGTACCTCGCGTCGTCACTGTGTGTGAGACAGTGAACGGGGAAGTTCCCGACGTCCAGGAAAAGATTAAGGATTTCGCAGGCATCACACGGTTCTCATCATGCTGACGTCACACCGATACTAATTCGTCTACAACCGTGAGTCTATCGAGCGGAGACCGCGTGTCGCTGGCGAATAATGACCTGCGGAGCGTTCGAAACTCCCGCGTCTGCAGTGGCAGGGCTCCTCTAGCGCCCTGTGAGTGGTTGCCAACGCCGCGCTCTTGGTCTCTGCCCTGTGACATGTCAACTACAGACAGCCGAATGTGACATGCACTAACCTCATCGTGCTGAGAATCACTGTCACAACGGCGAGGCAGATGTAGTGTTTCTTTGAAGATTGCTTAGCGTTGTCTCCTCACGAGGAGCGTCGAGAGAGAAGACGCGATGGGTAACGACTATTGTGGTAGACGACAGCGGGAGGGCAAACCAGAGCCTACGCTGGCAAACACAGGGAACATGTCTGTCGATGGCAGATACCACTTACGAGGTGAGATCTTCATAATGTTTATGATGTAAAGCAAACATGTGGCATGTGGGTTATCATCTGAAAGATTTCAACTTTATGTTCGTTATAAGTTTTTCTGAGTTCTTCGATCTTGTTTCAATATGACGTATCTAACTTCATATGTATTGGTTTTCTTTCTGTTTCAATAAAATGTATTTCCTGTGTTGCAATAAAAATCCTATGTGTACACAATGATGCAGTGTGATACGTGTGAGCCTTTGGATTTGTGAGGATGTGATCCGCTATGTGCAAAGTCCGAAATGTAGATTGTGAATAAAAGTATGTACAAAGTTAACAAAGCTTTCAAGCCACCTCCCCACCCTGAAGAAACAGTCTCATTAAACCTGTTTTGCGCCCCCTGTGTGAGATGTGTGTTGTGTGGAATGCGAGGCATTAAATTATTTCACTAGAAATGTAACCATCTTCAGACAGATGTATCAAAACGTAGCACTTCAAACCCCTTGCTTTTTTTTTTTTGCTTCTTTCTGTATATAACTTGGCAAACACTAGGTTTTTAAGTCGGTATTCTTTTTTCTTGGAATGCAAAATGCACAAGGAATTATAGTGTCGCGATAACTTGTCCGCAGAGTGAAATTCGTATAAATATTTTGTTTGTTAATGTTCTGTATGCATTGTGGTGTTGTCGCTTTAGCTGCTGTGACACCAACCTTTTAAAGACGAAAGACATTGTGCACATGCATGCGACCTATTAATGAAAGGCGCTGGTGGCACTGCGTCACTGGCAGAATGTTCTGTCTGCTGAGAGAAGGAATGGAAGACGGGGTGGGGGCAGAAAGAGGTTGAACGAAGGACAGAGGGAAATGAAGAGGTCTCAGCATGTTTTCATGTGCGCTGTAAAATACTCTACTTTCTTTTCAATACCTGTGACAGACTAATGTATGGCATCCTCGACACCCGAACCACTATGCCATTTCGCCAGAAATGCAGTGGGATAGGCATGGTTGTTCTTGCATAAAATGCTGAGATCAGGGCCGGATCTAAGGGAGCGGGTGCTTTGGGGGAGGGGGGCCTAAACGCTACCACCACCCTTTGCCATAGCTCCCTTTTCACGCCTGCTGTTTTAGTTTATCTGATTTAATTGTCACCATGCAGGTAGCTACGCTAACGTTCAGCCAGGTACAGGACACATTCCCGAAGAGTACCTGGAATACAGTCTACCCACGTCTGGCTACCCGGCAGCGTGGAGCAAGGCGCTGTATCAGCCGAGGTCCCCGGTCATCCTGATGGATCCTGCCTGTGGAACTTTCGAGTACGACAACCAGGCTTTTGACCTCTTCATGGACGTCGAACTGCGACAAAGCGACAAGGAGACAATGGATTCTGGACAGGGCCCCCACCCTAACCACGTCAAGGACAGACCAACAGATGAGAAAAAAAGTGAGTGAGGGTAGAGATTAAAGATCAGTCCGAGCGCAATCTATCCGCGGGGAGATCAAAACCCAACCCGAAATAAAACTTGATAGAGGTAAAGACCAACCCGAGGCCAAACTATTGATAGAGACCATAGAACTGAGAGCACACACTTTTGGTAGAGATTGTAGAATTGAGGGCACATACTGTAGGTAGAGATTATAGAATTGAGGGCGTGTACTGTTGGTAGAGATTATAGAATTGAGGGCGTGTACTGTTGGTAGAGATTATAGAATTGAGGGCGTGTACTGTTGGTAGAGATGATAGAATTGAGAGCGTGTACTGTTGAGAAATCAACAAACCACTCCAGTCCAGGAAGCTGGTAGACATTAAAGCCTTACTCAAACGCGAACTGGGGATAGAGATTAAAGATCAAGCAGAGCGAAATGCGATCCCAGAGATTAATTAGTGGAATGTTTCTGCTTTCTCCGTCTTAAATAAATAGTTACTGGAAAGCCTAACTTACAGCTGGGTGAATTGTCAGGCTTAATATATACGCCTTTCTTTCTTTCTTTCTTTCTTTCTTTCTCTCTCTCTCCAATATAGCCAGTTCCAAGTCCTCAGAAATGGCTGAGGTGTCGCCAACCCGAAACAGATCTGTACTGGA
>SMGT01010269.1:273526-303454 GCA_004794575.1 Lanistes nyassanus
GTAGTAGGGGGAGGAGGGAGAGAGAAAGAGTCAAACGCGCGGAGGCAGCTGCAGATGCTGATTCGTCTAAATAGCGCATGATGGAGTGGGCGACGAAATATACGCGAGGTACTCATCCATAGACATGACTATTCATTTCTATGACTCATCTAACAGATTCTACAAACGGAAATGTCTTTGGCCATATACAGATACTTAACGAACATATTTTACATAAACATTTTCGACTTTATACATTTAGCTCAGCACAAATGAGTCTCAAACAGCTTGGGGAAGTGACGTCTGACAGCAAAACAGTGACAAGAAAGTCTGGCTTCAGTCTGTATTTTGTTTTAATCTAAGTTTATAAATTATCCGTTTTCCAGGCGCAATGACATCGCATCTAACGTGCGGGCGGCTGCCTGTAGGGCTTTGCATCAGATCGGAGGGCAGGACGTGGACGTTCTCCGCGCCACTAAAGACCTTGAAACGGAAATCGGACTGCTAGCGGAAAAGACTACAGTAACTAAAATGTGATGCTAGTCATTGGTCCTTCGGCGGCTTTATGGGTTGCAGTAATTTAATTTTAGCAGAATTGTTGAATTGGTTGATGTCATTTGAAGAGGACTCTATGCCTTGCAAAATGTGTGTGGTCTTTATGCCCAACACCTGTGAAGACTACATAAATGATAAACTGCGTCAAGCAACACGGTCAGTCAGTGTCACAAGCACAGCACAAAAATGTGTACCAGAGAGGATCCCCAGTCCCTAGCTAGATTCTGCACCACTGGAATCCCCACCTTTGCTGGACACTGTTTTTGTGTGCGAGCTTGCTATTGTGCAGTCATAATACCTTGTAAAGGTAAAGTTGAAAAGAGTTTTAGCAGAACTTTATTTCAAATTCTCCTCTGCCTGTGAAATGAGGCTGTATAGCTGGGATCTTGTGGAGATGCAAAATGGTCGTTTTTCCCTTGATGTCGTTAGATTTTATTCAAATGCTTACAGAACAAATTGCAAAATATCCTCAAGATGGAAGAAGACATTTAGTAAAGTATGACAAATGATAGATGTACTATTAGTAATGTTAATATTGGTGCTGTCTCATAATTAAAATGACATGAACTATCCAACTGCTTACTGACTTGTGTATATCAATTGCCAGCACAAAGTGTTAAAAATATTCTCTTCACTCAAAATGTAATGGATAAACTTTACAGTGTAACTGACTTATTTCTTACAACACATACACACACACCAAAAAATATAAAAGCCAACACGATTTCCATTTTCAATTTTTAAAAATCAGAAATGTGCTGTACAAGCCAATAATAAGTTCTTATCACAGATCACAACAGTACGTTGAACAAAAGTCATCCAACTGTATCTCTTTTTTTTTTTTTGGCAGTCTAGTGGCACACCATAAGTGGTTCTTAATTCAGTGTTCTGAAAACTTCCAGTCCAGGTTTTCTATGTGCCCAGTGTCACCACCTTCCCAGGATTCAATTACCTCTCACCTATGCTTTCCCACCCACAAAATAAAGCAGCTAGAATATCACCATTTGACATAACATATAAAACTTTGTTTTTAAAAGAAGCCCTGTCAAAATGGACAGATGGAAATTTTCACTTTGAGTGCTTACCAGATTCCATGAACACCTGTCTGGAAGGTTTCCACCAGGGAAGCAAATTAAGCACCTCGGAAGCACCAGACAGGATGCGCAGGTGGTCATGTGCATTCAGAGGAGAAGCAAAGGGATTCTCAAATTTTCAAGATCTCAACCACATCCTGTTCATTCATAAATTGTGATTGCACGATTTCCACAGGAAAAAATTTTGTTGTCTCTCAAACTCCATGTTCTAAAATGTTTTGTCTTCTCTCACGGATCGGTTTTACTCTTTGGTCGCTGAGCAGCTGTGATGTCCAGACACCACACGGCTGTCTCTTTCCAAACAAGAAATCAGGGAGTTCTTTAAACCTTCCTGGATTGCTCACTGCTAGAAGGTTTGTTAATAAGCTGTATCCACTTTCTTCTTGGTACAGGACATCACCTCAAAATGGCAGACTATGTTTCTGGGTCTCAGGTCAAGGGCTTCAATCTAAACCTATGTGCCTATCTAATCATAAACCCTAACCCCGTTCTACCACTAACCCATGAGTTACCACGCATCCCAACCTGTGACCCAGAGACGCCATAAAACCCTTTCAAGATGCTGCCTTGTATCCAGAAGTGAGTGAACACAGTTGCCAGCAAATCTTTTAACAGCGACAACTTGAACCATGCTGCAAGAAGCATATCCCAGCATGTGCGCTGGCGTGGTGCAACATTTCAAAAAGTGCTGGTATTATGGTCACTGAGGCTAGCACTGGACATGTCTTGACACAGCCGTGACTCACTCATATCATCTGCTAGTGCATCTAGAACATCCAACAAAAGTTCTCGGGTGAGTCGTCGAATCTGCGGAAGTCTTGCAACCTAGGAAAGGAAAAATGAAAGAAAATTAGGTAATTTTAGAATGACAGTGCTTCCACCTTTTGGTGATCTCACACTGGGATGGGGGGGGGGGATGGGGTTCTATTAATTAAGCAATGCACTGAAACAACCACCAGACTGACAGTTGCAGTATGATGGCCAGTGGGACCAGGCAGTTCAACGTTCAAGGGATGGCCAAATGGAGTCTGCCCAATGTTGAACTCCAGGAAAAACATCTTTGACCACTCCTGGATTCGAATCAGCAACATTCACATGCTGGTGCATAGCTCTACCTACAGAGCTATCCAGAATGCAAGTCTGCTGTTCACATACACTTGGGGCACACATGCGCACACCTTTCAAGCACTCATCACCTACCCTCTCTCCCAACCCCCACCTTCCAGGGGAATCCCCCTCTCCAAGCCCCCACCCCTACCTTCTCCCCTAATGCCTGCCCCCTGAACAAAGCCTTAAAACATAGAACACGCTAAAGACACGCGTCATGTTTTGTTGTCAACACAACAGACGACAGTATGCCAGTCTAAACTATGCTGTCTCTCAGTCCGACCACAGAACATACCCGCACCCATTTGGATACACCTTCAACTCGTGTCCAAACCACTCATGTACACTCAATCTTTAGCAGGTCCCATCACAGGCCACAGCCTCGTGGTTCATCTGCTTCCTTTGTAGTTTCTTTATACAGTGCTACTGGTATGACTGTGATGAGATTTGTGATTTCTGTATACAGTGCTATTGGAGTCTGACTGTTGTCATGACTGTGATGTTTTGAAATATAAGGGTGTGCATTTCTTATGTGTGGTGGCTCAAGACAGACAACTCTAATTTCTGTAATATTTATAACAGCCTTCAAATTTCCTTTGGCACAAACTTACTCTCGTAGTCCATGGGAAAAAGAACAGATCTTTCATTAAAACCAAGAAATGCAGAAATGTGCAGCTGCACTCTACCTTGGGAAAATGGTGAACTATGATGTTCAGAGCATGCTTCTTCATGTCCATGGCCTGGATCTTATCTGCCGCTTCGAGAATCTGCAGGCACCAAATCAACCGTTACTAAATCAGACTGGAAAATGGAAATTGGTGATTCATGTCCACTGACAGGATTTCACCATATACAATGTACCATCATTCTTTCGTAATTCATCATTAAATTACTATTACCTAGCCTGGTGGGTTCCTTTAAAACAATCTATTCTCGTCATTAAAATACAGATCTTGTCTATGCATTATCACTTCATTTTCCTACACTAGTCTGCAATGTGGATGAGCTCCTTACTGAAATGAACAGAACCACCAAAAAAGTAAAGTCTGTCTGCACACTATAAGTTACCTGTATAACATTCTGACAGGAAACATTCATCTCCAGATTGTGCTTGCAAAATGCCTGCAACCACACACAGAAAAGAGTACTAACTTTTTTCAAGAAAAATTTGAATTTTCCTCCTAGATTTTTTTAATGTTATTTATTTCCTCTTAGCAAAGTCAGGCTTTTCAGAAAAGAAAGATGTTGCAAATGAACCTTTAAAACACAAGAGCAAGAAAAGAATAGTATAGATATACCTAGCTTCAGGGAACCTACCTGTAGTCTATTGTTGGAGAATCCATAGAAATATGGCGCTGGGAACAGGTATAGCGAGTCCTCGGGGGGCATCGTGACCTCTCCATAGTAAATATACCGCAGAAGACTGTCAAAAGCTTGTTGAGATGGAATCATCTCACCAATTGTGATCTACATAAAAACAAAATAATTGTCACCATCATATCCTGCAAAGATATAATAAGGAAGATTAAGATGCTTCAAGGGAATAAGAACCACTGTTACATGACTCCCAACCAGAAAGAGATACCAACGGGACTGTATGTCTTCACAGAATGATTTTTACTGAGCAGTGAGTCTGACAAATTGTTTTATCATTTCTGTAAGCAAAGAAGAATAGGAAGCAATCTTTGCAGGTGATGCTCCAAGATAACTTCTGATAGTCTGACACTAGTTCAGTATACAAAACCAAACCTGAATAATATTTTTAGAATAAATTACACATATTTCATTTAAGGGTGATGTAGGTCTATCCTTTAGGATGTCCTGTGGTTTTACTGTAATGCTGAGCAGGTGTCAACATATTTTGGCTTCTAATACATTTTTTATTTCCAAACGCCCACAGAGATTCTTACATTGACCATATTATTCTCAGGGCGAAAAGAACGGAACATTGCTTCAAAGTAGGAACTCCTAGCTGCCAGGACGGCTGCATGTGCTGGAATCTGGCATTCATCCAAAACAAGGGTGATGTCACAGAACTCTGCTCCAGATGTTCGTAGGAAGTTTTCCAGGTCTCTTTCTAAAGTTGCTACTGTCACAAACTCATACAATTAAGTTGTTTGAACCTATGAACTAAAAAGCTGGTGTATTCAATAAAAATGCTCATGCATGTAAGAAAGAAAGAAAATAAAGGAGAGCAAATAAAAGAAATCCCTAAATATAAGCATGCACATAAATACATTGTAAAAATTCCTCCCTAAGAATCCTTCTATAAGATGGCTATACCAAGTTTAACAGGGTAAAGAAAGATTTTTTTTTTGGGGGGGGGGGGTAAAGTATTTTTTAACTATTTGTCATGATACAGCCATTTTATCTGCATTCAAATGACCAAATAGCTAGGGTAAGCAGTTGAATAATGCACGAGACAAAAACTCACTGCACACAGGGTCAGGCTGAGGGTCAGCCATTCGAACAGATGGCATCTGCTTGCGCCGAATGATCTCTACCATGAGCGGCTGATCCAGTGTCTCGAATTCTCTACTCATCACAATCTGGTTGTAGTTACCTTCCTTGACAATGAACCTCAGGCAGTACTCCTGAAACGTCCCAGGTATTTTATAAATAATGTTTTCTCTGCAAAAACACCAATACTTACACATAAATAAAATATTTATGTACGGTGATCCCCAACTATAAGAACTTGTTTCTTTAGCTGTTGTCATATACTGTGACCATACTACTGCATTATTTGAATGAGTGTGTGATTCTAGGATGATCTATGGGGAGCTTAAAGTGTTCTTGATTGTGAATATCCCTCATTTGTTTGCAAGACCACTCTAACATCATTTTAAGGATGCTTTATCAACCTACAGGGAAAGAAGCCAAGGTCTCACCTTCAGGAAGTCTAATTTTAGTTTGGCTGCATTGTGCAGGGCCCCCAACACACTGCGATGACTGATGCAAGCCTCCAGAAACTGTACACACAGCTGTTCAAGTCTCTTCATGTGGAACTGTCACATACAAAGCAAATCATTTACAGATTTTACAAGCAGAACCTGCACTCTCCATAAACAAGTAGCAGATGAAGTCAAGTGAAGAAAATCAATTACATCCAAGCCTCCGAGGGGGGTGGGTGGGAAATGGAAATGGTCTGCAGCTCTGAAAGCTAGCTCCTCAACAGTGTCATGAGGCCAGTAAGCCCTGAGATGGTGGAATAAAAATTACAGCGCACAACATTTCATGATGTTTACCTAAAATGCTCCTGTACCAAAAGAATGCAACATCTCCGTAAGGACCAGACAGGCAAAAGACAACAAATATATAACTCCTACGATAAAATCCACATCACAAGATCGCTTTCAAGAAGATGTCCATAGTCCCCGTGCAATGCGCACCTGGGATACCAACCTGTAAAGACAGCCTGTATACATCCATCATTATAAGGATAACTTCGTTGCTGTTTGGCTCCTGACCTGCAGTATACGAGACATAACTTCCAAGCAGAAAGGTCATCACTTAAAAAGTAGCAAACTTTTGTGGCTGCAAGACCTTATTTTAAAAAATCATGCAACTTAATCACTTCTAAAAACTTGAACAAATTTCCCAGGAATTAAATGTACACAACCCAAATGATAAATATTCCATGCAAGTTATTCTCAGTTCTTACCATCCATCAGTATTACTGTTCTGTATCTTCAGAAAGTTTACACATGGCAAAAAAAAGTTATCTATAACTTGGTCTGCCACCACCTGCTGATAATGTATAATATAATACTTACATAGGGCAACTTACCTTTCTTGGTTGGGTGAATTCTGTCTGTGTAGATGTACGATAGAACCATCTCAAATGCCCGTGGATTTGTGTCTGGCAAGTGCACTACAAGGTTTCCTGTTTCACTGACTTCATTCTGCACAGTACAGGGACATGCCAGATGATAAAATGTGGACAAAAAAGCAACGACATACATGTGTACTTTCTTTCCTGGTTTAAAAACAATGCTCCCAGGCTAGGTTGCATGACAATTACATCTGTCCATATGTAAAGATCCACATCAAATACAGAGGATGAATGGATCTTACAACCACTTCTTCGACCAGAAGATAACTAAATCCTGGCACAATGCTTCTTACTATACATTACGTCCAACTGATATCTCACGAATCAAGAACTTTTTCAGAAACACATACCTGTGCTTTGGCTTTGCGAATTTTCTCTCTCAGCCATGGTGACCTTGCAGCAACAAGCGCTATGTGGGCAGGGACTCGTGTCGCTTCCTACAACAGGAAGAACATGACACTGGTGGGAAATAGATTCCCGATACCATCAACCTAGCCTTTAGGAAACAGATGTGTGCAACATCACAGTTGTATGAGGATCCAGGCTGCACTGAACATTACTAAATACTTCTTATGCATGTAACAAGCAACAAAGACACAGGCAGGAACAGGATTTAACCAGAAGCTAATGAGGACAAAGTGCTAAAAAGTAAATGGCGTTTCTCAGATCATACAGGACAATCATTTCAAGACAGACAGGAGTACAGTAAAACCAGCTTTGTTCCATCCAGAAGAGTCCCTACATGGCAGGTAACCCTCATCACAGGTGCCCCTAATTTGCAACCGAGAACCACAAGTTTCTACATGTTTTATAAAGACCAATCATGAAATGATATGGCAAGAGAAAAAAAAAATGCAGGAAAACTAAAAGCAACTAACTAGGTAGATGTGTGCACACATTCATTTACATTTACAAAGCAAAGTAAACTGCATTCATGTGCACTGACATTTTTCCACTTGCAAAGGCCACAGACCATATGTGACCTAAATGACAATGTGGAATGTGGTTGCAAGAAAAGCCTAAAACCCATATTTAAACCTCAGTACATTTATTTGCACCATTTAAACTGACATTGAATTATTTAAAATAACTTTATCGCACATCGTTTAAAAACTGCGAAGCACATGTAAAACAAATCGGAGACAGTAAAAACAATCGAGAAGTGAGAGAGGCACACGAAGCTGTGGTAGGGGTAGAAAGAATAGAATCATGGCTACATCAGATGTTCACACTGTCTGGTAGATTCTTCAATCACACAATGCAGTCAGTTCCACATGGATTTATTTAAATCTTTGTAGATTGTCTTTATTTTCTTGACATATTTCAGATGGGAGCAGCCACCGTTATTCATTCTCTAACTTCTAAGAAACAGTCCCACAATCAGTTTGATGCGAGCACTGCATCTTCTCTCATCCCAAATCTTTTGCATTATCGCACAAAGACTTTCTGTGTCTTATAAAATATTTTTAAGTTGAACAAGCATGAGGACTTTTTCTTTTCCTGCAGCTGATTCCATGATCATTTACCGACTCGATGACCTAAACTGTTACGTGTGTAAAGCGTGAACAAAAACGTTACAAAAGAAGGGGGATGAAAGGTGTTGGAAACCCGAAAAGCATGTAAGGTTGTCCGTTTGGGACAAGTCAAGTTCAAGCTTTGTCTCTAAAATCACTGTCCCTCTCCACATTTGGCAGGCAACCGCTGGTCTCAGGTGACTTAGTGTTGGAAACTAATCCATGCCGATCATGTCTCAAGACACCAGGTGGCTGCTCATCTCGGGGACAGGTATATTCCTGTATATTTCTTCCCAACTCCCCATAAGGAAAGGACCAGGATTCTATGTTTTACATCTTACCTCTCCTACAGTAAAATCCACATCACAAAATTGTTTGCTTTCAAGAAGACGCCCATAGTCCTCATGCAAAGTGCACCTGGGATAGCTGGAGAACTGAAACAATAACGTAGATCAGTATTTTGAAATCTTGCCAAGCTATAATATTTGGTCTAATAATCATTATTGTTGATTTAAATACTCCTAGTTCAATAAACTTGATGACAGAAGTATGTTAAGAACTAAATCCTGAATGCTGTATAATGGTTTTTACACCTGGTTCTATGCTGAAAGTGAAGAAGAATGCAAAATGAAATGATAGCAAACCAAATGTTTTCCTAAAAAAAAATGAACACAGTGACAAGTTAAAAAAAAGACAAACGACACTTTACCTGAAAACGATAGATCTCTCCACTCCTGACGTTGTTGTCAACAGTGCCTCCAAATATATACATTGCATCTCCTACAACTGCTGCTGCGTGGAACAGCCTCCCAGCTGGAATCTGAAAAACACACACATACACACACACACATCTAATATGTAATACACAGGTACAGTCATTTTCAACCCTCAAGTGTACCTGTTTCCAATCTTCACCAATCTAATGCCAAATCAATGATTTTTTTTAAATCCAGTTTTTGATATGCCTCCACATCCCAAACATCGATATCGTCAACAAAACCCTCTATGGATAATAGCACCAACAAAGCCCTCCTCTGCAAGGCTTATGCAACATCAGCTGACCGTTCCCATCCACTACATCTGGAGTTTAACTTGCTCTCATCAGATCGCCACTACGGAACACCACATTGCTGGAAAGCAAGATTTAGCAGAAGTTTCATTCCCTCTGCAGCTACTGCACCAAACCCATAGTTGAAATCAGTAGGCTCAGAGTAATCATCCAAATTTTGAAACCATTTTCTCCTTCTCTCCATCGTGTGTGTGTGTGTGTGTGTTTCAAGAGCACACTTTTATAGTGATGTCACTTTGGTCATCTACGTCAATGTCTTCAATATTTATCTAAACACAAGTCCCAGACCAGGCAATGTTTTTCAACATGGGAATAAAGCTGAATTGAACTGACATGGAATTGAAACCTTTGTCACTCATTCTGTAAGTTTGCCTGAAGTCTCTCAGGTTTTCTTTAAAAGCAGAATATGTATCAATAAGCTTGAGTTCTAAGATGCAATGAGTTCTAAGACGTCTCACAAATGGAATTTAAAAACATAAACATAATAAAGAACAAATGAGGATTGAGCGCTTAAATTATCGAAAGATAACTCCGAACATAAACATAACTATTGATCCATTTTTAAGTACATAAACATAACTATTGATCCATTTTTAAGTACATAAACATAACTATTGATCCATTTTTAAGTACATAAACATAACTATTGATCCATTTTTAAGTAATAAAATTTATGGACCAGTCATTATATACTGGCTGAATCAAGAAGCAACATTAAAAACAAAGTGTAATTAAAAGAACTCATTGCTGAACTGCACCTGTCAAAACTACTGCTGGCACAGGAATGATATGCAAACAAACAGGGGCATTGTTGAGGAGGGAGCTGATGTTTGTTAACATCAATAATGAGTACAGGCTCATTTATTGACAATACTGAGTACAGGCTCATTTATTGACAATACTGAGCACAGGACTCATTTATTGACAATACTGAGTACAGGCTCATTTATTGACAATATTGAGTACAGGACTCGTTTATTGACAATACTGAGTACAGGGCTGATGTTTATTAACATCAAGTCAGCAATGCTGGGTTACAAGAGGGCAAAAACCAGACAGGGTACTGAAAAGTGTTTGGGGAATAAGGGGGAGGAAGCCAAACCACATGGAGAAAACCCCCAACAGCCAGCCCTTTAAGCAGTCAGCACATGTAAAGAAAGGATGTGCAGGAGAAGGAATATGAACTCATAACCCCTGCGCTGGTGACAAGCACCTATTACCTGCCCATATTACCTGCTCCTAGGAGGACTGAGTAGTTTACATAAACTAATGACAGCTGCCATTGACAAACTCACCTGGCTGTCTGTGGATGGCTGTGTGATTGACCAGGTTTGAGAGTCCAGGTCAAAACTGCAGCAAAAAAGGTCCTCATAAAATCTGTATAGTGAAACCTTTAATGACTATTATGCACAGTCAGGACTGGCAACATATCCATCAGGCACAACCATATCACTAGACTATTGTATAGTGAAACCTTTGGTGACTATTAAGCACAGTCAGGACTGGTCTCTCATCCTTCAGGCACAACGATATCACTAGACTATTATATAGTGAAACCTTTAGTGACTATTAAGCACAGTCAGGACTGGTCTCTCATCCTTCAGGCACAATCATATCACTGGACTATTTATTACCAGAAATCAATGGCAATTTTCTGCTCCAATCATAGATGTTACATACGCTTTTATGGGTGCTAGCAGTTTAGTCACAGTTGGGTTTTTTCTTTTCTTTTTTTGTCTAATTATCAAAGACCCAAAAAGAAATGTCTGTACCAGAAAGAAAAAAATTCAACTACCTATCAGGAATAGTTCATAAAAGACCCACTGACCAGTGAAGTTCATTTGGCAGCGTTTGCCCAGTAGCCCCTCCAAAGACATATAGATGGCGGTCGAATGACACCATGGTGTGACCATAACGTTTTTCGGGCGGGGGAGGAGCACCTCGTAGAATGTGTTCTGTTGAGATCCTTGTCCACCTGGAAGACAAGAAAAACTAAGGCCTGCATGTCTGACTGTTCAAGAACAACAACCAAAGACATTCCTGTCAGTGCATCTGACTGTCAGTACAAGAACCACCACCCAAGACAGTCCTGGCACTCAGCATGTCTGTCTGTACAAGAACAACCAGAAAGACATTCCTGGCACTTAGCACGTCTGTCTTTACAAGAACAACCAGCGAGACATTTCTGTCACTCAGCATGTCTGATTGTCTGTTCAAGAGCAACTAGCAAAACAGTTCTGTTAGCATGTCTGTCTGTGCAAGAACCACCACCAAAACATTCCTGTCACCCAGCCCTGAAGGAAGGTCATAAGCAATAGCACCAAATGTAAACATGGGTAAAAGCCCCAAGTATAACTATAAGAATTTCAAGAAAATCCATGAATCTCAAGAACCAAACTGACTGTTTTCATCAGTTTACAAAAAAAATATTAGAATGAATGACTGATACTTGGAGGGCTAAAAGATAGGAAAACAGTTAATCTGAACCAAATAAAGGCACACAACACAGTCGACGTTTCGGAGCATTACCCCTTCGTCAGAACAATGAACAAGCAGCTTACTGTGTCTACTGTTTGTTCATTGTCCTTGACGAAGGGATAATGCTCCGAAACGTTGACTATCTTTGTCGTGTGGCTTTACTTGGTTCAGATTAACTGTTTATTAGTTTACAGTTGTCTTCCCTGAAGAGGTAATTTGCATTTCATTACCTGTTCTAAAGGAGATATGTCAGTAAGAAAAACAAGTAATGCATAATTATAACAACAAAGAGCTTGCAAACTTAGGTTTCTGGTTTGGGTGGTTTGGTTGCTTTCTTGCTTGGTTAGGTTAAGCTTAATCTGAAAATATCAGCTTACTGATTCTCCTGAAAGTTGAACTGGAAAAGGTTGTTGGTGATTTTAGCGCCGCTCTGGCCAGAAAAGACGTACATGCAATCCCGAGCCACAGCAAGCGCAAAGTTACAGCAGGTTGGTGGAATGTCACCGCTCTGGTTTACCTTGTGGAGGGAAAAGCAAACTGCAGATTTGTCCACAATACTTGCTTTCTAGATTGAATGATAACATACATGACAAAAATGAAACAAAGTCCAATGGGGGAGAGAAGAGGGAATCTCTTGGGTGATGGTATTCACTAGCAATTAAAAATTAAACTGGACTAAATACCTTCATAAAAAAATCACCCAAACCATAAACATGGAGGAAGCTAGAGTAATAATAAACATGTAATTTCAAAAGCCGCTTGTGGCATACTAACAAATATCTTCATGTTTACCTCTTCCCAGTACTTATTCTCGCCAATGAGGGAAATGACCCACATATCATTCAGACGTGCATTGCCATCATATCCTGCAAAGATCCAAAGCTTCCCATCATACACTGCTGCACCATGGGCAGCTCTTGCAACTGGGGTTCGAATGGGTCTTCCCATTACACGGCAGAAATTCCCCTTTGGCTGGCAACCCTCACGTATATCATCCCTGGTGTACAAACATCACAAAAGCTGCATTACTTACTAACAACACAGAATCCTCTGGTCATATGTGCTTTACCTATTTTCTTTTTTGACATTTTACTTTTTTTTTCAAACAGAAATAGTTTGCTAGTTTTGCCAATGGGGCCAACGATGAATGATCAAGACTAAAACCTGGCTGATACCAACAGTGAATGGCGATGTTTTAATGTTATGGAAAAAAACCTTCAGTTGATTTATTAAAAAACCACAAAACTAGTAATAGTTAATTGTACAGATCTATTACTTTCTGGTAGCTGCACAGTTCTTATCTTAGCTTTTGTGAATGGATTAAGACTAAAGTGGGGGTTAGAGCAATTATGATATTGAAAGACTAAAGTGGGGGATTAGAGCAATTATGATACTGAAAGTGGATATTTTGCTGCAGTATGAACATAATTTGTAACTTCACAGTCTTGAAATTTTATTACAAAATCTAATTTTATCGCAAACCAATTCTTTTAAGGATGTTCTGACCATCAGCAATCAGTTTTTAAACATGTGAATGCTGATGGTCGCTGGTAGCTGATTGTTGCACTATTGGCACCGATGCCAAATCTCATGATTATCAGCCTCTAATTTTCAATGTTCTACTCTCCTGGCCGATTTACTTCCAAAACTATAAATCTGCACCTCGCTTCCTCTTCTATGAGGAAAATATTTTGTTTAGATCAAATATGTGTACACAGGCTTGGTATAAACAACAGTTATTGTTCTACTGACCTTATCTCTACCCATCCTTTTCTTTTTTTAAGAACCCACATTATGCCCCAGTCTCTGACAGCAGTCTGCAGAATGACACACTTCACATATTCATGAAGAAGTTCTTACATCAGACACTGCCAGTGGGGCCCATTCCTTCTCCAAAGCCACACAATGATAGATTGGTGATGACACATTACCTGGCCTCAAACTTCCACTCCACCCACTGGCCTGTGTGAAACTTGTACTCAAACAGGTCATTTTTGTTGGTCAGATTACAGTTGGAATGAATGTCCCCTGTGTATCCACCTGAGGGAAAAAAAATCAGTTTTGCTGTCCTTTGTCTGTTCTCACAGCTCACCTCAAAAGCCTTGTTCTTATCATAAATCAGTTTTACATCAGGTGTTCTCTTTAGGTTTGCTGTGAATGTAAAACTAATAGGGATTTCATTTCCCACAAGTAAAAACTAAAAACAAAACAAGTTACAAGTGGATCGGAATATTTTACAACCAGCCAGAAGAATTTCTGGGACTTGTATAGGGTTGGGACGTTGGTTGTGCATGTTGTGGGTCTGATGTAAAGTACTTGCTGACCCAAGACAGACTGATACACCCAAGATGGATGCACGACAATAAGCAAACAACAGACAGATGAAACAGTAAACCCTGCAAAGAATGTACTCACCAAACACAAACATGCTGCTTTCATGCACAACTGCAGAATGGTGGTACCGAGGTGCTGGTGGTTTGCCAGTTGTAAAAGCTCTGCAAGACCACTTTCATTCTCAGTAAAACATTTCATTTATATTTTCTGGTTATCATATTAATTATATTGTTTTTCATGAATTCTAAGAAAAGTTTCAATTAAAACGAGAGTTAAAAAGCACTACTTCTACACAGCCATTTAAAACACATGAAGTGGAGTAAGACATGAATAGGTAACTAGAATTTTAGCACAAGTGGACAAACATCAACAATCACTGAAGGGATTGCTAACCTAGGTTGATTCTTACCTTCCCCATGACTTGTCCTTCACATCAAATCGTAAAAGGTCATTCAACATATTCTTCCTGAAAAAAAAATCACGATTCAAAAGCAAAAAGTAAATACTTAATACATATTGCTCAAATACAATTTGTTTAAACTGATATGCATAACACACGAAATTTTCAATGCTGATCTGGAATACCCCACAAAAGCTAAGGAAGACATTTCATGAGAAGTCACAGAAAAGTCATATACATGTATAAGCAAAATTCCAGTTCCATATTCAGTAGTCTGAGTGAAACTGTCACTGCCAGCCATAGGTCTTTGACTTTTCCTACTCAAAAAAAAAAATAGCAAACTGTTGTGCATATTGTCATAGAAAAGTCATAAATACATGATTTATGAATTATGAGAAGCTATGGAATTCAGATACATGGGGGGGGGGGTCTAGGTAAAAATAGCTATGGTTTTATATTGCAATGTTGCTCTTTTGCCATGCCGTGTGGGGAGGTGATGGCTGCTGTCTTATTCTTCCTCTTCAATGTTTTGGTAGGAGGCAGAAGCTGCATTTGAAGTAAACACCCCTCACCTTGTGGAGATTATCCAGGTAACTATAGCTCTAGGGACAGTTCTATTCTATTCACAACACAGTCCAGCCATCTATTGCAATAAATAACTAATAATTACAAAGCAGTTTAGATTAGAAACCTGAAGACTCTTTGTACCTACCCATTGTCACCACCAAACACGTACAAAGCTTCTTTGTATGCCACAACAGTATGTTTACTTCTCCTGAAACATAAACAGAGCATCACAAACTCAGAAAAGATGTCTACTTAAAGCCTATTCCTATGAAGTGTCATGTAGCTTAGACGAGGCCAGAAGAGAAGGTTGATTTAAACTGTAGTACAATAGGGGAAGCAGCAGGTATTAAGTTGGGAATAAGGATGAGGGGATTGGAGGGATGGGTGAAAGAGATAATGTTTCGAGGGGCAGAGGTGTGCAGCCAGTGATGGATGTGGTATGTGTCAGCACTATTAGACCAACCAGGTAGAAGTGGTGGGAAGGGGAGGGACAGGGAGATGAGAGGAGAGGCTACGTGACCAAATGCTCGCTTGAGCGGTGGCATTGCTCTGTGTGCAGTGCCAGAAAATGCAAGCAGAGTACACCAGCCCACTGCATGAAAACATATTCTGAATCTTATAGTCAACTTTTATTAATCTGTAGTGTAAGTGGTAATGACGGGACAGTTCTCCTTCAAGGACTTTGCCAAGGACCTGCCTTCACCACCAGTCACCGCCTTGAGAGAGGAAGGGTTTGACACTCTTTCAGCCTTATTATGTGCTGATGCTGGTGACATTGCAAGCTTGACGCTAAAGTAGGGCCAGACAGCGCTTGTCCGGAGTGCAGTTGAAGAACTGCAAACACTGCATTGGCAAGGTCTGACATACAAAAGCAGTGCAGCATTGGACCGAAGAACTGATGCTGAATGGTCTGTGGATGAACCACTGGCCCACCTGCTGGCGACGCTGAAGCTGGGAGAAAGCAGGGAAGCAGTGGCACCACCAGGTCAGTGTATACGCATAGTGGACTTCATCCCCACGTCCACAATGGTAGAGGAAGAAGTGACACTGAGTGGCAGAATATTGCTAAAACTAAATGGGAAGCTGGAGTTAGAAAAAGTCTTGACTGGCAAGTGGATTTCAGCACATGCCAAAATAATGTCTCATCTCATGGAAAGAAAGCCTCACTTTAATTTCAAGGCATACAGAAAGTACAGTGACGTGATTGGTGAACTGACTGCGCAATTCACCTGGGCATCTGTGCTGCTGTTTGACAATGAATGTTGGCAGAGACAGGCAGCCACGGTGTTTCTGTGGGGCATCGAGGCCCCACATTTGAGCACCATTATGCTATGGGATGGTGGGCCTCAGCAAACCCTTGTTCAAACTAAAAGATAGAAAGGGGCCAGCAGCCAAGGGAAACGCCCTGTGGGACCTTCGGGGTGGGAGATTTGTCTCCAATTTAATCGAGGTCTCTGCAGCTTTGGCACTCAGTGCCAGTTTGAGCATGCACCCATAACATGCGGAAGGACCACACTGGGGGGATCCTCCTTCAACAAGCAGTCAGGACAAAGCAGGCACCTCATCCACAGGTAGGGCCCCACCCACTTAGTCTTTATTTAGCATATGATCCAATCCATCTGCTCATGGGGTTTTAGGGACTATAAGGGCTCCATCAGTGAAAAATTAACCACTTGGGAAGAAGAGAACAGAGTTGAGTATTTTTTGCTTTGAGGGATTCGGGATGGATTTTGTATCACAGACCGAGGTTGTGTGAAACGAGCTGTGCACTACGTTCTTGCCAGTAAACCACCAGCCGTGGTCAGTGGCGTAGCTGCCACTCCCAAGGACAGCGGCGATGTTCGACTCGTCCACTAAATTCCACGATGGCAGTATATCCGTTTTATTTGTGGAGTTACAAAACCCCAAAATGTACTTATGACAGCACACAGCATTATTATCAAAAGAGTGCTGTGCAACAATACGATCAAGCTAATGTAATATTGTATTATTTAGGCCTAAGAACACAGTCTGCAGTACTGTACCACCTGACGAGAGTTGGTCGAGTTCCTACGTTACAATGCTACAATTTATGAACTAATAACAGCTGAGCATAAATACATACCGCGCTCCCACAAATTCATCACACTCTGGCATCCGCTTCCATCTGTGAACGGTTTCGAAAGGTCCGAAATCTAACGTCAAACATTCGGTACTCTCTGGCCAGTTGTAGTCGAACTCCATTCCGGGTGGCCGAGCAATAGCCATGAGTCCTATTTGTTATCTGTTATTTTCACTGAAAGTTTCACCTGAAATAATGATAAACAGATAGCAAGAACTACATTCCCGGTTTTCTCAAACCAAACCCTGCTTGCATCTCATTTAATGAGTGGGAGAAACACCGGAAATGAAATGCTTTCATAGAGTACAGTCCCCTGAACTTCTTTCGGTACTTTGTCCTTTCATTTTTGGTGCAAACGTCCCCGTATGTCCTGGTGCTTGGGTACTCTCTGAGGACTACAGCCAGGCTCACCTGGGTACTGACATGTGGACGCGGCTATCACGTCGCTGATCTAAATAAATAATCAAGTTCCTCGCGGTCGCTCATCACAGCCTTGCAGCTTGTGGAGCATGCAGCATGTTATGAAGCCGTCTTCGACACACTGCAGTAAGTTAAGCGTGGGTAAATTGTCCATAGGATTCTCCAGCGCCTTTCTCCTGTGTGGGACAGCTGATCGAGTTATACATTTTGATTTTCAATTTTGAGGCGGACAACTGTTTCGACGGCCTATTGTTAAAAAATTTGGGTATGTTTAACAAAATAAACCCTTTGAGTTCTGAATATATATAGTTATAATTGTACTTTGGGTCGACGACCATCAGAGAGAAAAGTGCACGTGCATGGTGCATGTATATATATTTATCTATTCGACTATTGTATCTAATCTTAAACTCACAGTATGCTTTTCTGAGTTTTAAAAAAAGTCAACTTTTAAGCACTTGATCAGAGACTCCACACTGGGTTTAATTAATTTTTTTAATTCTGTTTGTTCAAATTTACTTTTTGTTATGCTTATATAATTTGCTAAGATACATTTATAAACTTTTTATATGGGGGTAGGGGAAAGATTAAAGCCGTCGATCTATACATATGTATCGCAGAATAAGTGCGCTTGTAACATTCAAGACGCGATGTCATACGCGTAAATTCGGATTGTGTCCAGGATATTTCTGTGGATGTACGTGACGCTCTATTGCACATTTACAGAGCTGTCCGTACGTCTATATGGGTGTTTTGGCTTTGATCAGCTCCTTCAGCCCCTAAATTAATCCTATATAATTTATCCTAGATCTCCTTCTTATCCTGTCTGCATATAGCTGCCATAAATGAAGCATGAAAGGAGAAAATTGTCTGAAAAGACGATCATAGAGAACCGTATAAATATATCGATCTTTCGATCATTTCAGCCCGTGTCATAGATTTCATGTACAGCTTGTGTTTTCACTGAATTATTACCGCTTGTAATTTTCATGACTGATTTTTATTATCTTTTAAGCACAGGAAAGTGAGTAATGGACTTCATGGTATATATTTCAGTAGACTGCTGCACGTACACCAGAGAGCGGACAGCAAATATGGTGGCCATAGCAACATCCATGCTATCGCTGGCCATTGTGGCAGTGATGGTGTTTTGCATGATAAAGTTTTTGGTGGCTCTGAAGGCGTATAGAAGAACATGCTACCTCATCAGACAGTTCCCCCACGAACCCATTCATCCGATATGGGGCAACCTGTTCGACGTGAGCGTCCGCTACTACATCACTGACACGTCGATCGATCTTTCCAACGCACCCCACGCACTCAACGGCTATTTTTCATTCCCATGCACAGCATTTACACATCCCCAAGCTAGCGCACGCTCTCACATATTATTTTTATTAACCAACAATTAAGCCCATTGGAGAAGTGGCCAGACGGACAGACTTTGATCTTGATTGACAGACCAACAAATATTTATTTCTGATTTTAAACTACTGAAGGGTTTGTAGCAACGGCAAGCATGCAGCCTCGATCTGTCTCTCTCACTCACGCGCACAGAGGGGATGGAAACAGATTTCGTTTTGAGCTCCGAAAGTGACAATACGAGAAACAATGTTTGTGTGTGTAAGCTGTCCATGTAATGACCACGATGCCACTCATGTGCACTGATTTAAACCTTGACCAACTGTTCACTGTGATCACCTGCAACGACCCGCTCCTTGTGTTGTCTGGCAGCATCCTGGTCCGGATGAGAAAGGCCTGCAGTGGCAGCGCGACATGACAGCGAAGTACCCGCGGGTGTCCGCCATGTGGTTTGGCCCCTCCATTCCTGTCATTCTGGTTTCTCACCCAGATACAGTGAAGCTTATCCTCAAAACTTCAGGTGACTTTTTTGTTAAAATATGTATAAACAATAAATTATAACCTTTAGTTCCCCATAAATGTCTTTTTCATGTGGAAAAGATCCCCTTTTTATGCATGATGAGTATGGTCGTCTCAGTTGAGGGGTTCTAGAACACAACTGTATATGGAAAAATTTAATGCAGGAACTGACTGCTCAAAGCTACTTAATGCAAGATAACTATAAAAGAAAAACAAGTGACTGCCGCTTGGAGGAAAGTCCAAATTAAATTTAAAACAAGGGAACTGGACCAAGCTAAAAAAAAAAAAAGGACAAAGACGAAGACAATCTACATATTTCGGGGCACTACCCCTTCCAAGGACGACACAAAAACGACGAAAAAAAAACGAAAAAGAAAAAGACTTAGCTGCAGTAGATGTGGCGCGTGGGCTGCATCGCAGGAGAATGACCAATTAGGGACAGTAAGAGGGGTTAAAAGAGGGGCAGCTAATCGCAAGGTGGGTAAGAAAGGGTAGGGAAGGGTGGGGGTGGAGAGTGGGCGGGGGAGAAAAAATCGCCGATAAGGGGGTGTCGGTGTGCGAGAGAGAGTGGGAAGGGAGGTGAGAGAAAAAGTAAAAGAGAAAGAAGGAGGGGTGAGGGGGATAAGGGAAAAGGAGTAGGGGGGAGTCTGTTTAAGGTTGAGTCATGTGGGTGCCATGGTGCCAAAATGGGTAATGAAGTAGGACTCCATATTCTTATGGTCAGTGGAGTCGCCCTTCATTTTCGATAAACCACAGACCCTCATGTTGTCTGCTGTGTGTGGGGGTGTACTGAAATGCCGTGCAACTGCAGGTGCGTTTCTGCAGTGTTTAGTGTCAGCTAGATGTTCTGTGAAGCGGGTATGAAGTGTGCGTTCCGTCTCACCGATGTAGAACAGGGTGGGACAGAGGGTACATGTGATGGCGTAGACGATGTTGCTGTTGGTGCAGGTGAAGTTGCGTTTGATGAAAAAAGTGGTATTGGGTGTGTGGAGTGTTGTGGCGGTGTTCAGGCAGGGGCAAGTGTGGCAGCGGGGGACATTGCACGGGGTGGAGCCGCAAGAAGGAGGGAGTGGGGTGGTCGGTTTGAGGAAAGATAACTGATTCTGATGCAAGACAGACTTTAAAGAGATGTTTTTCCATATTTTATTAAACATTTTCCATACTTTATTAAACATTTTCCATACTTTATTAAACATTTTCATATATGGTGCCACGAAACCTAGTAGATCACAAGTTAGTCACCAGACATTAAAACAATTTACAGTTATACTGCAGACACCCAGATTTATGTTGTATCACAGAAAGATAATTAAAATTTTTAAAAAAATCTAGCAACAAATGAAAGAAAGGGTGAAATAAATGCATAATAACTTCAATAACCAGCATATGTTTATAGTGATTTTAATCATTGTTGAATAGGAAAACAGAACTGAAACAGGAGAATTCAGAGGCATGATGTGGTGCTAGAAAATAGGAAAATAGCTTCAGGTAGATAAGGCAATTGTCAAAACCTTGAGCCCCATATATATTCATTTCAGGTATTGATAAAGGTGGGAAAAGGCTTGGCAGAGTAAAGATAGTGTGGGTGGACAGATTAAAAATCCAATCAAGCTTCTAGATGCAGATTTTTGTATAGGAGGCCTATGTATATGCTGTAGCTGATTTGTTTTGTTGATATATATATATACCCAAGCTAGGGGACCGTGCACTGCCTGGGTTTTTCTTTTGAATAAAGAGCGTGAAAAGGTCACATTTCTGTTTAGACAATCAATGCCAAGAGGTCATAATCTTAAGCCTTACCCTGCCCACCCCTACCCCTTCTTTAACCCCCCCCCCTATGAAGCAGCTGCCATGAAAATACTCTTGGCCCCCTCCCCAAGGCATCATAATCTTAAGGCTTACCTTGTCCAGCCCTACCCCTTCTGTAACCCCCACCCCTACCTCTTTACTAACCCCCCCCACCCCTAACCCTTACCTAACCCCACCAACCCATCCTCCCCCCAGAAACACCCTCGTCCCTCTCTCCTAGAAACACAGTCCATGTATAGAGCTCACCATTTGATTAGCTACACACAACGGTGACTTGTACTTTTTGGCTTGACAAGAAAGGCAAAGGAAAATACTCTTTGTACGAACGGGAACTTTGGTGATCTCCATTGCATGCTGATGGCTGTGTACATGTCAAATTTGTTATTTCATTTATATATACATCTTGATACATGGTCGAAATATGTCCTATGACCACCTGGGGTGAAAATGACTTGCATGCCGAATTAGGTGTGAATCGGTTCAGGCATGCGGATTTGTATCTCTCTCTCTCTCTCACACACACACACAAGATATAGAACACCCAACCATCTTGTCGTTACTCCAGCCAGTGCTATAATATCTGTTTTCTGTTTTGTTTTTGCAGCTGCTTCTGAAATTTCTAGTGTCAAACACTACATTATCTCTACAGTTTAACATGTTCATGAAGGCCTTCATTGCCTGAACCTGTGGGACACAACACCATACACACTAGTCCAAAAAGCCAATGGCCAGAAAGAAAATCTTTCACAAAAACAGAACCAACAAAAAACGGTATTCAAGAGTTTGCAGTGCATCAGTTTAATCACCAAGCTTCAGCTTGGAAGGAGAATTTCATTTGCAAATGAATTCATTCACAAAATGTCTACAACAGGAACTCTCCACCATCAAAATGAAAAATCACATGAATGTCAATGAACTGTAAACAGTCAATATTGAGTATGAATGACCACCATGGGCAGCCACACACTCATATGATCTCTACTTCACAAACCAAATTAGTGTCAACAGAGTTGCCTGAGGGATGGCAGTCCACTCTTGCTGCAGAAACTGGAAGAGCCTTCAGCTTTTGCTGGTGGTGGACGATCATCACTCACTCAACGGCGCTGGCTAGTCAAGTCACTGCATGCTCAGCTGCTGCATGAAGTCGGTGACCAATCGTGCATGATGGGCAGTTGCACTGTCATCCTGCAGCATGAAACCTGCACCCAGCCCTGGAGAGCAGGCTGGATGAGAGGCCGCATGATCTCATCACGGTAGCTCCGACCACTCAGAGTGTCATGGACAAGATGAAGATGGGTCCTCCCATGCAGCTGGATGCCACCCCCTCCCACCCCAGACCATCAGAGAGCCGCAACCATGCGCATCATGTTCTCGAATGCATGCATCCACAAAACGTTCCCCCCAGGTGCCTTCAGATGTGCACTCTGTCGTCGTTGTGCTACAGAGTGTACCTGCACTCATCAGTGAAGAGAATACTGCCCCACTGCTGTCTAGTTCATCATTGATGATGTCCGCACAAGTCCTTTCAGTGACGTTGCCTCAGTGGCAGACATACAACAGCACATCTCAAACACAGCCCCAACTCGATCAGAGGATTGCGAGTGGTTCGCTGGAATATGTGGTTGCCTCTCGGAGCTGTCTCCTCAGAATTTATACCCATTTCTGCTGCTTGATAGGTGAAATGTGTTCACAGTACCCATGGTGGCATATTGCAAACTTTGCCCTGATTCAGCAGTTTAGATTTAATACTGCAAATTCACAGCCAAAATCCCATACAAAATGTGCAGCTTCACTATGCTTCAATTTCAGCACCCAAATAATGCATCTGGTCCCTGACTTTTTGTGATTAGGGTACTTTTTTTTAAATTATCAGCTTTATTTTTGTTTGCACTGGAAATGTTTCTGTAGCATGTTATAACTTTCTTATTCCTTATTTTCTGGCTCAGAACCCAAGGCACAGAGAATTTACCATCTGATAGAGCCTTGGATTGGTGATGGCTTGTTGCTAAGCAAAGGTCAAAAATGGGGGCGCAACCGACGCTTGCTCACACCAGCTTTCCACTTTGACATCTTGAAGCCCTACCTCGGCATCAAGAACAACTCTGCTGATGTCCTGCTGGTAAGTTATGTGTGAGCACAAATGTTCATGCATGCATGTTTATGTGTGTATTTGTGTGGTGCCTTTGCATGGTAGCATAGTTGAAAATATGCATTCACAAGAATAGCGTGCTTAAGACATTATGTGTTTTCTTCTTATTCTTTGTTTTTCATTGCTGCAGTCTGTTAGCCTGCTTGTGTGCCTGCAGGTTATCTTGTTATCTTGCAGTCAAACATAGAGAATCATGCAAAGAAGGACGAGTACTTTGAGGTCTTCTCTATCATCAGCAAGTTCACCTTGGACGTGATCCTGAAGTGTGCTTTCTCATATGACACAGACTGCCAGAGACAGGGGTAAGCTGCCCAGTTGTTTATTGTTGAGACTGATTTGGCCATCAAACCCATTCCACATTAAAACTCACCATCCAGCAGAATAAATATTTTGTTGACATGATCCTCAAACTCCTTGTGGTAAGACTTTGGGAGTAAAGCTAGAATGTCAAAACAACCAGATAAATTTACCTTTCGATACATTGTAAATTTAAGTAAATTTAAGAAGAAATTGCTAGTGTTGCATGCTTACCAGCTCCTTCTACCTCTGCCCATGACAAAAAAGTTTTTCTATGCACAAAAGGGGAGAATATTCTAGTGTATACATACATTCAGCGCCCAACATCTCTGACAAGACACATTTTACATAGTTTCTGGTGCTACACACAGAAATGATTAAGCATGTTTGGAAAGGAATAAATTTTAGTTTCTCCTTTTGTGTCTTAATATGACCATAGACTATATTTTGGTTTAGATGCTGTCCAAATGCGCTCTTCCAGAAAGAAAGGGAGATGACGCGCCTCATATAAGTTTGACATTGATTTTGACATTGATTGATTTAGATTGGTAAGTTCTAAGATGATTGTCCAGACATGAAAATAAACTTCATCCATTGTTGAACAAGTTCATGCTAGTGCTTTATGTTACAGTGACCAGAACCCCTATGTTCAAGCTGTTTATGCTCTTGCAGAAATGGCTGTTAAGCGATATTTGTGAGTATTTTGCACATTCATAACTGTTTATTTGGCATTAAAATCAAAGATTACACAGAGCTACAAGTCGTAAGTCTTTCAGGTACACATTGTTAGGTCACTTTGCTTCACCATGTTACCCTACACTTGATAGTCTTACCCTCCATTTACCCATCTTATCCTCCAATTCTGCTACAAATGTCTCAAAGGCTCTGCTCCCACCTACCTATCCAACTCTTATACCCTCTTACAGTCTTCGTTCTTCAAACCCTCCCAGTCTTCATATTCCTCTCACCCAGCTCAGTCAACACCTTTGGTCAGTAGTCTTTTTCTGTCTTTAGTCCCGTGACCTGCATGGTTGATGCTAGCTGTAGACTGAAAAAAAAAATTATAAATTTTTCTTAGTGAAGCTCTGAAACTCTTCTATGCTTCTTCTGTAGTATTTGTAATATATTCAGTTCTTTTACAGTTATTGGTGTATTTAAACCAGTAAGTTGTAACTGGCAGTACACTTTATTTGTTTTTTTAAGTAAGCCATGGCTGCACACTGACTGGATCTATTTTCTGACGCCTGAGGGGCGTAAGTTTCGTGAAAACTGCCGTCTGGTGCACAGTGTAGCTGAGGAGGTCATCAGCAAGCGTAAGCAAGCTCTGGTCAGTTTCAGAAAAATCTTCCCCTTTCACTTTTTTCTGGTCATGTAGTTAGGTTTCTTATTTTGGCCTTGTACACCAGACTTTCTGCATTTTGCAGAATGAAAATTTCTTTCCCTTTAACTTGATTCATTATTTAACTACACGTTAGAATAGCAAAGGTTAGTTTTCACTTTCAAGATTCATAACCTTTTGCATAAGTCAACTGCAATTTTTATGACATTTATAGTTCTTTACATTTCCAAAACAGTTTCATTAAATCATATAGGAAATACAAGCAGATTAAATTATGCTCTTACAATCCTACATTTTTTGTCTGACTATTTGCTGTATTACAAGGAACGTAGTTCTGTGGTATCTACTGGGAACTAGCCAATGGAAATATGAGCAAAAATTAGCAATATCATTGATTATTGTTTAAAGGTCAATGGAGCATTGAGAGACAGAACGACAAAGAAAAAATGCTTAGACTTCCTGGACATCTTACTGACAGCCAAAGATGAAAATGGAGAGGGGCTCAGATCTGATGAAATAAGGGCCGAAGTGGACACGTTCCTGTTTGAAGGTTTGGGTTCAATTTCTGGAACCTCATGGCTAGTTTTATCATCATGAAAGGACTTGCAAAACACTGGGCTGGCTTTGATTTATTCTATTATTCCACAGAGTTTGTATCCACGTAGCACTGGGCTCAGCTTTATCATATCTGCAACAGCCTAGAAAGCAGTTTCAAAATCAGGTGGTTGACATAATCTTGAGGTTATTTACATACAAAATGACATCATACTACACATACTTTATGAGTTCCTTATTCCAACTGAAACCATTTGTTCACTATGACAGATGCAGTTCTCGGCATAATACAAGTGATCTTTACTGGATGGTAATTCTTGAGACTGCAGACACAAAGAATGTCCATCTACTATAGTTAAGAAATGCTTCAACTACATGGTGCGGTGCACCATTCATCTGACAAACATCTCCATGCAACAGGGAACAATTTTCATTTTCAGACTGACTGGATGGACTGCAGTTAACAACAATGAAGACGAAAATGTTCATGCCACTCACATTCTCACACTGACTTTTCTCTTTCTATCCTTTCTTCTTATTCTTCTCTCTCTCTCTCTCTTGACTACTTTCTGACATGTGATCATTCAGAAGGAAGGACTCTAAAACATAGGTGACAAAATAAAAACCATTAATATGAGCAGGCCATGATACAACAGCCAGTGCCATCTCTTGGACAATGTACTCTCTGGCTCAGCACCCTGATATCCAGGGTAGGTGTCAGGACGAGATTGACGAGCTGTTCAGAGGTAGAGAAACAGACGACCTTCTCTGGTAAGTTCTAGTCCATTTCTTGTGTATTTTCTATAATTGGCTTGCATCATTAAATAGCCTAAGTTTGAGTTCTGGGGTCTTACAGATACACATAACCGCAATTAAACAAGCTAATAAGCCAGATAATGATGGTGACTCCTAATAAGATAAAGACTTTCCTGAATGGCTGGTGTTTTCCAAACCACAACGTTCTGTGTGACGAGAAACTAATCCTAAAACATTGAAGTGCTTCCACTCACAAGATATAAGCATTCAAACATTAATGCTGACAATCTTACCCAACTGCTGAAAAGAGTAAAAATTGTGACATCGTATTGTTGTCTCATTAGCCATGGTCTTAGCTCTCCCTTTGGCTGAAGCCTCATGCCTAAACGTATCCAAGTTCAAATGTGGTGTCACAGTTTGTATCCAAGTTCAAATGTGGTGTCACAGTTTGTATCCAAGTTCAAATGTGGTGTCACAGTTTGTATCCAAGTTCAGATGTGGTGTCACAGTTTGACCACTTGGTAGTGTGTGAATTTTTTTTTAAGAATTGCATCTCATTAATGGAAATAAATAATTCTTTAAAACTTTGGAAAATTATACCAATGCACCAAAGCCATTTATTTGAGAAGTAGTTTTCATTTAAATCAGTTTTTAATAGCTTTTGTTTTCATTTGATACAGTCATACAAATTGCAGACAAACCTGAGCTGACTTGTGTGATCATTTGTAGCTGCTCTCCCAGTCATAAGGGTGGTCTTAAGGCCAATAAGGGTGGTCTTAAGGCCAATACACCCTGTGTATTTTATGTGCACTTTTACGAATGAACAGGAGATAAGAACATTCATACAAGCCAGCCCTGATGCATGAAAAAATATTTGACATACCTAAAAGGGTTCAAATACAAGAGATTTAATACATATAAAGTTATGGTCTAGAGGTCAGGGACTCTTTAAAACAAGCAGACATTACGTGCAACACACCAATGATGGAACAGACATGCAGATAGATCTATACAAAAGTGCATGCTTGTGCACCCAACGTCTATAACAAGGTTTAATATTTGTTAATGTTTCACTTGTATACCAGGGAGGATCTGTCCTGTCTCCCTTATCTGACCATGTGCATCAAAGAGGCTCTCCGCCTGCACTCACCTGTCCCATCTATACAAAGAGAGTTTACTCAAGACACAGACATTGACGGGCTGGTTGCTCCCAAGGGGGCTTTAGTCAACATTGTTCTTTACAATCTCCACCACAATCCTGTTGTCTGGGAAGATAGTCTGGTAAGATGCCAACTGCTATTATTAATACCAACTATCATTGTTATCATCTGACACCATCATTATCGTTGTCCTAATCCTTACAATAGAAGGTCAACTTAAGTCCTATCAATACGTCTATTCTGTCATTAAAACATTTTCTGAATGCCATCTGAAATATCCCATGAAGAATGAATGATTCAATCACAGAAGAGAATTGGGTTGATGGATTATTTCAACACAATTTAAAAGTATGGATCCAACATGATGATTCATCCAGACACCATAAAAGGTATTGGAACAAACCCAAGGAATTGATCCATCACAACAGTTTGTTTACGGACACATGGCAAGCTTACTCAGTAGATGTTTTCTTCCATTCTTCAGAGGACAAGAACCTGCAGTATAACCTATTGATTTTTTAAAAACTCAGTCTGCTTTTGCTGTTTTTACAGGAGTTCCGTCCAGAAAGATTCACTGAAGAGAATATCAAGTCCCGCAACCCTTATGCCTTTATACCTTTCTCAGCAGGGCCAAGGTATTTCATTAAGTCATTTTCATCTTAAACAGCTGTGAATGGATGGGTTTAGGACCAGCACTCTTTATGAATGATTTGTTATTTGGGCTTTGGTTTAAATCTCAGTAATTCTCTGAAACAATAGGCCTATAGCAAAGCTTGGTTGCTGTCTTGTGAAGCAGTGAAGAGTAACCACTCAGGTTAGAACTATGGGAAACATGACTGACAACTATGTGTACACAGTGTCGTCTTTTGTAGGTGTACAAATGTAGGTACTACATGTATTTCCATTACAGCTTAAAAAGACCAGCTGTTTACTTCAATTATGATTTAGTCTTCCCCTGATTTTATTTAATTTTATTTTAGGAATTGCATTGGCCAGAACTTTGCCATGGATGAGATAAGGCTTACCCTTGGGAAGATGCTACACAGGTAACATTTTGTTTGAAGTTAGTCTGAACAAGCCTAAAATAACATTTTGATTTGACTTCAGAAATGTGGTCTGAACAAGCTTAAAATAACATTTTGATTCGACTTCAGAAATGTGGTCTGAACAAGCCTAAAATAACGTTTTGATTCAACTTCAGCAATGTGGGTTGAACAAGCCTAAAATAACGTTTTGATTCGATTTCAGCAATGTGGTTTGAACAAGCCTAAAATAACGTTTTGATTCGATTTCAGAAATGTGGTTTGAACAAGTCTAAAATAAGAGTTTGATTTGACTTCAGCAATGTGGTTTGAACAAGTTTAAAATAACATTTTGATTCAACTTCAGCGATGTGATCTCAGTCATTGTGACTGGTTGACCTTCACGTTGTGCATATGTTGACTTCTGGGTGCACGTGCACAGTGGCACAAAAACGGGGTTTTTTTTCCATCTACTCGAATTATATTTTCCTGGTTTTTAATTATCCAACATTTCCTTTATTGTGATTGCAGATTTGTCTTTGTACTTGACCCAGACCACAAGGTTGAGAAAATTGAAGCACTTGTGATGAAAGCCAAGACAGGCATACGGATGAAAGCCATCCCTCGAAAACAAGCATAAGATGCCACCATCTGCATGATCCCACAGATTCCATGTGGTCTAAGTCAAGACTTCCAGAGCAGACCCAAGGCCTATAAGAATGATTTGTACTCATGATTCATTTCATTTGGTATATGACAAAATGTTAAAACAAATTTTTGTTGAGATATTGCCAGAAGCTGACCATACATCTTAATTCAATCCAGTGTACACGCTGACTGCAATGAGATGAAAATATGAAGAAGACAGTTGTTCATTGTTACTTTCTGAGCTTTTGTTTTTAAAAATCGGTCATTCTCCTTCGAAGGTTTAGTCATAAACTATTTACATTTATCACAAAACTTCAGTCTTGGGCAGAATTTGTGAACTTGGTCAATATTCATATTCATATTTATGTTCATGATACCTTTATGACACTTCATGATGCAGTCAGCAGCACCCTCAAAACACAGGTCCATTATGTTCTGCTTGTTTTCTCTTCTTTTTTTTTGTACTAGCAACTTTCTGCAACAAATACTGAAGTACCCAGGCACTCGAAATAATGTTCAAATCTGGCTGTTTCTGATATGAATCAATGATAAGCTTCAAAACTTCAAACTCCAGGATTCTGGACTTGATTATGTGCTGCAAAACTGGTGTGTACATTCCTGCTAATGTATGGCTTAGAGACTTGGTGATAATCCTGACAAGTTCAAAGATAATTATAAATGTTCATCAACAAGTGCCTCAGATCTTTCACCTGAAGTGGTCTGACAAAATTCTAACTGATACCCTGGGGACATTGGCCAAACAACAACCAAAGGATGTCCAGCTTAGAAGAAAAGGGTGTGGGACTGGACACCGTGTGAAGAGCCTTCCAGCATCACCCTAGAAGTGCAGGGGGGGGGG
>SMGT01010269.1:303469-332709 GCA_004794575.1 Lanistes nyassanus
GGGGGGGGGGGGGGGGTTGCTCCGTGAGCTTTTAGCTCCTTGTCTCACCACTGACGTGTTTGTTCTCTTAAAAATAGCAGTTAATAAAAAGAAAATTCTTGTTTTAAAAGTGCATGCTGGAAGCTTTACAGGATAAGGAAGCAAAGCACCCAGAACCGAAATGGGGCCTGGATAGCTCTGCAGGTAGAGCTGCGGACTAGCGTATGGATGTTGCTAGTTCAAATGCAGGAGTGGTCAAGGATTATTTCCTGGAGTTAAACTTTGTGCAAAGTCTATATCTGACCATCCCCCAAACAACGGCCTTTTTACACTGGCCATCGTATTGCAGCTATCCGTCTGGTGCATAGCTTAGTATATAATCACTGTGAGGTGGAAGCACTGTCCTAAAATTACATCCTACCTATCTGCCTTCTAGAGCAGACCTAGAGACGCAGCTTGATGGAAGAGCTGAAGCCGAGCTGAAGGTGTTGACAAAATGACAGCCTCTTTACAAAACGTTTTAGTAAAGAGAAAAGAAACAGGTGACTGCTGCTTAGGTATCAACAAAGAGAACTTGACCAAGTGAGACTTTGACATCAACGTTTCGGGATATGGCCCCTTCTTTGGGATGATGCAAACAGATAAATAATGAATAAGCTTCACCTGACAGAGCGACAGAGATGCTGGTCATCCAAGGTCGCTGGACAGGAAAGAGTGTGGAAAGGGGAGAGTACGTGGGAGAAGGCCTACGGCCAATCGAATGACTCCTCTAAGGGCTGGTGGAAGGGTAGGGGGTAGAAAGGGAAAAGAGGTAGAGGCGTGTTACAAAGAGAAACGAGAGAATGGGACGGGAAGTGAAGAAATGGGTGGAGGAGAGGTCAGTGCTTTAAGTTCAGTCCTGTGGGGGACACGGTGCCTAAATGGGAAATGAAATGAGACTCCATGTTCTTGCAGTCTGTATATAGAGTCTCCACCCATTTCCCCAAAAGCATATAGCTTCATGTCCAGTGTGCGGTGAAATGTTGAAATGTCTTGCAACTGGGGAGTTTCTCTTATGTCTGGTGTCAGCAGGGTGTTCCTTGAAGCGGTCGTTAAGTGTACCTCCGGTCTCGCCGATGTAGAGCAGAGTGGTGTAGATGGTGCATGAGATTGTTTTAGTCAGTGAATATGAAATATATTTTATATCAAATGGGTGGTCCCGGCCCATAATGGTGATTTCCTTGTACACATATAGGATACAGGCATTATGTTATACAATTTTTAATTGAAACTGAAAGCTTGTGACGGTTTTTTCCCAACTGCTTATATCTGAATGAATGCAGATTAGATGCATGGATGTGTACACACTAAATTGACTTTCCAGTGACCTATCTTTAGATATGGGGCTGTTAAAGTCACACCTGACAAGCTCTACTGTGACAGTGTCCACAAGTTAAACATAGTTATAGTGAGGTCACATACGGACTGACGTGTGAGTGGATGCAGACGTTGATTCCACTTTCATTCCCCAGACTGCTATATCTGATATGGCTATGCATTGCACCAGGTACCAGAGGGAGTCACGTAGAAACGTTGGGGTCCCCAGGAAGTGGGGCGATTCTTGGCCACAGTTTCTGGTGAGATGACCAGAAAGATCCCGCTGCCATCATCCGGATATAGAAACAGGGTGTGCAGCTCACGATCGCTCACCCGTCTGGTGGCCGAGGCAACCAGGAAGACCTTCCAAGTAATGTGCTGGATTCAGTAAGAAACTGACAAGTGAACAGGATGTCATACAGACTTTATGACCAACGTTATAAAACAAACATTTCCCCAATGCTTCTTACAAATATTTTGACAATAAACAATTCAACGGATGCTCTACTTAAACATTCTGCAAGTATGACCTTGTTCTTAGTGTGGGAGAGGCCGGGCGACTTTTCAGGGACTCAGAATAGATGCTTAGGAGGAAGGAAAGAGCCACTTTAACTGGGGCGAGTGTGGCCGTGGCAGGGCGCCTACAGAGCACAAAATTATCCAGCACCAGCGAAAGGTCTGTGCTGATATACTGGGATGTCCGCACAATTGGTACCCACTGACTACTGCAGACCTGTAGCTCCTGGCGGTAAGAGACCCTTGTCCAGAAACAGAACAAAACAAATCGTTTGGCCGAGGGTCAACTATTAGGGTCTACAATAATATATAGGGTCTTGTGTCCTGCCCCATAGCAGAGAGCATCCGCCACTTAACTGACAGCAAATGTAGAGGGCTTTTTGTCATGTGGTTGCATGCATCTGAATGTGTGCACGCATGCTGTGTTAGTGTGTGTTTTGTAAATGTAATGTTGACACTTAAATGCACTTTTTGTATATTGGTGGTGGTGATGGGTTTGTGTGGAGGGTGGGGGATGGGGGGAACAGGCGTCTGAGGCGCAAGTTGGTTTTAATGCTGTGTTAGTAAAGTGTGCATGTGCATGCCCATATACTAATGCACATTTTAGAATTGTGATCGAATGACTTAGCACATATGCTTCTGTTACAAAAAAGACCTCGGTGAATAAAACCAGTTATCCAATGGTGTCGGTGAACTGGAAAAGGGATGGAATACAGCATACAGGTCAGAAAATAAGCTCGATCACAGGTTTAAAATTAAGTCACGAGACAAAGAGTTGCGTTGAAAAAATTTAGACGTTTATAGATATATCTGATATCTGAAGTATTTAAGGTCAAAGGAGAGTGGGTTGTTCAGATCAATATATTTTTTATGCGCATGCACATACATTCGGGCGGCTGCATTGTGTATGCGTGCTTTAAATTTCGTGCTGATGCTAATGCACATATAGAGGTGTTGGTATATTAATGGCCGTGGCTATTGTCCACATATAGAGGTGTTGGTATATTAATGGCCGTGGCTATTGTCCACATATGCTAATATGCTAATATGCACATATGCTAATGCCCATATAGAGGTGTTGGTATATTAATGGCCGTGGCTATTGTCCACATATGCTAATATGCTAATATGCACATATGCTAATGCCCATATAAAGGTGTTGGTATATTAATGGCCGTGGCTATTGTCCACATATGCTAATATGCTAATATGCACATATGCTAATGCCCATATAGAGGTGTTGGTATATTAATGGCCGTGGCTATTGTCCACATATGCTAATATGCTAATATGCACATATGCTAATGCCCATATGGAGGTGTTGGTATATTAAGGGCCGTGGCTATTGTCCACATATAGAGGTGTTGGTATATTAAGGGCCGTGGCTATTGTCCACATATAGAGGTGTTGGTATATTAAGGGCCGTGGCTATTGTCCCATGCAAATAGAATCCGAAGCTATTTGCACAGGTTGATGTCCTAACTTCCATTCCGCTTAGCGCAAAGACACAGGCTTGAATTTATACATAAAAAGAAGCCTTATACCTAATACCCACCCCTACCCCTAAACCCTAACCCCTAACAGAACCCTAAATCTAACCTCCCGCTTCTCTCCCCCCTCCCCCCCCAAAAAAAATCTAGCGAATATGGGTTTTCAACCTGCAACAACACTAATCCTAACACCGCATGCACCTCCCCCCGCCCCCCCCCCAAAAAAAACGAATAGGGGTTTCCAACCTGCGACCTAATCATGATCAAGCCTATTTCACTACCACTTATATAGCCACCGGTCAACGTCACACGGTGACGTCAGCCGTGCAAATATGACCGCAAATAGCCTGTGATTCCGCGTGCGCGTGACTGCAAATTATAGCCACTTCCTGTCGCACGATCCAGCACCTCTGAATTAATGTTCTTTTTGTATCGGGGTACGCACAGAATTGTTATGTGGTCCTGGGAAATTAGTGATCGGTCATGTGTACCCGATGACTGCATGTGGACAGGAGCCTGGAGTGCCGTAACACTAATGTTAATTAAAAAATTTCTCTTCATAGTAGCGCCGATCAGTGTAGACATTACACGGAATGCGTGTCGATCAGACGGGATTCACAAACTTTTGATACAGCCTTTGGTGTCGGGTATAGGATGTCGTGCATGAGCATTCATATCTGCCACGTATTCGATCAGTCCCAAAAGCGGTCAATACTATGGTTCGTTCCCTTGTGCGACCGCCTCGGTGGGTTAAGGCGTCCGGCCGTTTCTGAGGCGGGAGGTCGATATCGGTGGTTCGCGTTCAGACCGAGTCATGACTCAAAAACTGCCCTTCTATTAGCTTCCCTGCCAGACGCCTGGCACTATAGGAAACACTAGGATGATAATATACGTATTTGTATCATCCTAGAGGGAACAGGACTGGTTGACCCAGTGTAAGTGTGACTGGGTGAAGCCTGTGTTGCGACACTAGTCCCAATAAGCGTGGCAGCACGTAAACTTTGTCTAAAGACCGTCCTGATACGAGCTTAGTTTGCAGGGGAACGTCATACACCCACCCGTTCCCCTGTTCATTTTACGTGCAGATTTACGTGCAGAAAGGAGATAACGAACCCTATGTATGCAAATCGGTTTAATTAGTCCTGGTGCTCGATCGGACTTGATCACGAGTAGATGGTTGAAGATTCGAATCCGGGAGCGGCCAAGGATTATATATCTTAGAGTGAAAACATTGTGCAGACTTCGTGGCCTTTCCCTGAATATTAAACTGTCTCCACGTACTGGCCTCTCCTGCTATCAGTTTTTTTTTAAAAAGCTGGGCCTTGGGCACTAATAAGTTCACGGGTCCCGTACTCAAGACCGGGACAGACCGCCTCGATCGGTGCGTCTGTCTCGATTCGAGGCAGGACTGAGGTTCAAACCCCGGCCGAGTCATACCAAAGATTTTACAGTACATGTACTATGTACTAAAATGTACTAAAAAGAAATCTTTGGCCATACCTAAGACTCCGAAACGGAATCTATTAGCTGCCCTGCCAGATGGCTGCATGGCAGTATAGGGAGCACTACTCGATGGTTAGCCCGATCTCAGTAGAGACTCGAACAACACCGCCCTGATATGCATCTACTTTATGACTGGATGTTAAGCAAAGAAAACCAAAACCACTCAAGGCCGAAAGAAATTATCTGACCCCAATACCGAGATCGGCTATAGCCAAAATCAACACGTTTATCTGGCTACAGCAGTTTCAAAGATAGTGTGACCTTAAACCTTAGAACACCATAGTGCCCTCAATAATTGCTAACCCACTCCGGTTACGTCCATATTTGAAGAATATCAATTCTTCTGCCTCACACCAAAATCGGTGCACAACTGCACACACATCTTGGTGTTAAGAAGGTATGTGAAGTTTTTCAGCGTATTTTGCACCGATGCTCTGCCATTTATAACAGAAAAACAAAAATTTTGCTTAGTACAGATTCTTGTTTTCACATAATAGAAGCAGATTTGTATGATTTGAGTGTTCATGCTAACAGCTTTTATACACACCTATACCCATCCCCACAACCTCTGACCCAGCACCCCCTCCCCACAGTTAAAGGTTGGTGGAGAGTTCTAAAGCTCCTCCAGGACCCCCCCCCCCCACACACACACACCTTCAGTAGCTCCCAATGTCTTATGCCATTTTGATCATCTGTTTGGGGTGTCTTTGGCTCCATTCCTCTTGGAGATTCCAATCAAGTGCTTGTCTGATGATGCTGGAAGGCTTTGTTTAAACAGTATACCCAATCCAAGTCACTTCAATTCTGTCCTGATTTGGGCATCCAATGGATTTTCTTTGGATTGTTGTCCACAATGTTTCATTTGATATTTTGTCAGACCACTTCAGATGAAGGATTTGTTTGGGAGTTAGATCCACAGATATGAAAAGCTAGATATTCTGATATAGCCATAACTATATGGCTTGAATTCATCATACAGCTGTAAACTTATTTATTAGACATTTACCTGCAGATGGCACTCAAACGCTGTCCTTGGGATGCATTCAAGATCACAACTGCATTAGAGAAAGGTGTATTTATCTTTTTATCTGCAGATGAAATTAGCGTCAATTTGTTTGAAATGGTAGCTAGTTTTTGTTGGGTGTTGGTGTTGGAGGTGGAAGTGAAGTTATGGAGTTACCTTATTGTATATTTGTATTTGCCTATGATGGATTATGATGTATCTTGTGTTTGTCACTTTGCACTGCTTTCAGTGAGTCTGCAACTGTCAGTTTAAAAACAAACATGGTGGCCATCACAGCAGCAGTCTTCTCTGTGGCTGTTGCGGCTGTGGTTGTGTTCTGCTTGATGAAATTTTTGCTGGCGGTGAAGGACTACAGAAACCTCTGCTCTCTGATCAGAAAGTTCCCCCAAGATCCTCCTCATCCTATCTGGGGTCACTTGTTTCATGTAAGCGTGCTTGTCACTTGTGTCATGTCACCTTGGTTGTCACTTGTGTTGTGTCAACTTGGTTTTCACTTGTCATGTCACCTTGGTTGTCACTTGTGCCATGTCACCTTGGTTGTCACTTGTGTCATGTCACCTTGGTTGTTACTTGTGTTGTGTCAACTTGGTTGTCACTTGTGTTGTGTCACCTTGGTTGTCATTTGTATCATGTCACCTTGGTTGTCACTTGTGTCACATCACCTTCATTGTCATTTGTATTGTGTCACTTGTATCATGCCACCTTGGTTGTCACTTGTGTCATGTCATCTTGGTTGTCATTTGTGTCATGTCACCTTGGTTGTCACTTGTATCATGTCACCTTGGTTGTAACTTGTGTTGTGTCACCTTGGTTGTCATTTGTATCATGTCACCTTGGTTGTCACTTGTGTTTTGTCACCTTGGTTGTCATTTGTATCATGTCACCTTGGTTGTCATTTGTATCATGTCACCTTGGTTGTCACTTGTGTCACGTCAGCTTCATTGTCATTTGTATTGTGTCATTTGTATCATGCCACCTTGGTTGTCACTTGTGTCATGTCATCTTGGTTGTCATTTGTGTCATGTCACCTTGGTTGTCACTTGTGTCATGTCACCTTGGTGTCACTTGTTTTTGGTAAGCTGGGTTTACTTGTGTCAGGAATGTCAGGACAGCTTGAGTGGCAAATATATATCACATGTGTGTGTTTGTTGTTTTACCGATTGTCCACAGGGTTTCATTTAGACGTTTGTCAGAGCACTTTAGGGCAAAGATTTGTCTGAGAGCTAGATGCACAGATGTGAAAAGCTAGATACAGTGTATTTAGTAAATATTTAGATGTAGGTACTTGCATGCACACACACACACACTTGCCACAGGTGGCGAGGGCACTAAACTCCTATGGCAGTTTACTGCAGTTGAAAAGCAATCCTATCAGATCTGCAGTGCAAAAATAATTATTTTCTTTGCAGTATCCTGGGCCAGATGAGAATGGTTTGAAGTACCAGCGTGAAATGGTAGCAAGGTACCCTCGCGTTTCTTCAGGGTGGTTGGGCCCATTCATGCCCATGATTATGGTGTCTCACCCTGATACTGTCAAGCTTATTCTCAAAACATCAGGTATGTGTGTGTATGTGTGTGCATGGGCATGCATGCATGTGCATGGGTGCATGAATGTGTGTTTTCATTATTTACTGATGATAATAAACTACTAATGTTCCCCTATAAGATTAACGTCAAACAATGGTCAGTCCATCACTGGATTACTCATTCAGTTGGATGGGCAATTACACAAAGGAGAAAGCCAGCCAAATGATAATATAATGTGTTGTATCTTGTTCAGATTTAAAGAAGGAATAATTCATTATTCAGTGTGGATGAATTCTTAAATATCTTTCAAATTTGCATTCAGAGCCCAAAGGTCAGCGCATTTACCATCTGATAGAGCCTTGGATTGGTGATGGCTTGCTGCTGAGCAAAGGTCAGAAATGGGGGCGCAACCGACGCTTGCTCACACCAGCTTTCCACTTCGACATCTTGAAGCCCTACCTTGGCATCAAGAACAAATCTGCCAATGTTCTACTGGTTAGTTATGTGTGCATTATGTGTGTGTACAGGTACACTGGCATGTGTGTGCAGGTACACTTGTATGCTTTTATGCATGTTTGAGAATGAGAGAGAGAGAGAAGTTAGAAAACCTAATATGACGATCTGATTGGTATTTGCATCATGATGGTAAAGACTAGAAGTTACTTCTAACATTTTCAAACCTATCTTTGAGCCCAGCTGTTTTATATGTGATATGCTTGTGGGCCAGTTTAAATTGATGGCCTTCTTCCCTTATACAAACATATTAATATATTCACTTTATAATCAGACTGATTTTGTCTGCTCTTTCCTTAAAATCTACTCTCTGTCTCGTGTGGTTGTTGCCAGGCACAAATAGAGAAGCACATGAAGAGGGACAAGTACTTTGAGGTCTTCTCTATCATCAGCAAGTTCACCTTGGATGTGATCCTGAAGTGTGCCTTCTCTTACGACACAGACTGCCAGAGACAGGGGTGAGTGATAAACATTTTCTCTTTAATGTAGCCCCCCACAAAAGGGTGTCTGCCTAGGTCCAGTCACATCCTGAGTAACATTTAAAAGGGCCTCCAAGCAAGGACGATTTTTTTTTAGTTTGGGTTAAGGTTTTTTTTTTAATGTGTCCTCGCACAGTTGACTTCGACTTTTAATGCACATATCGGCTGTGGCCTTGGTGTATCACTTTCTCACTGGCCGCAGACTAGTTCTGAAATGAGTTAAATGCACAATTTCAGTACAAATGTACAACACAGACTTTCTGGGAATGTCTTTTGTCTTTTAAAATACACTGACTGTGGTAAATATTAAATGCTTCTGATGCAGCTCCCATATTTATCATGCCATTTGCAGGGATCAACTGCCCTACGTCCAAGCTGTGTATACACTGTCAGAAATGGCCCTGAGAAGATTTTTGTGAGCATTTTGCAGTTCATTACCCTCTACATGTGTTCTTAAAGTTCATAAGTATTATTCTTCCTCACCACAAAACACATGAGAAGATCCTCATGAAAATTGCTCTGTCCTGACATACACTACATGACAATCTGCATTTACACATGAGATGTTTACAACTTTGCAAATGTTTGTTGAAGAACCTAGAAAACTGTTGTTGATCTATTTTTGTTTCATGATGGGACGCATGTTATAATTATAACAGAGGTTGAAATGCGACTTTTCACAAATGTTTTAGTCAACCCTGGTTTCACTCTGACTGGGTATATTTTCTTACGCCGTCCGGCCGCATCTTCCTCGATAAATGTCGCCTGGTGCACAATGTGGCAGAAGAAGTTATCAAGAAACGAAGGGAAGCCTTGGTCAGTTGATAGACTTGTGGTTCTTGTTGTAGTTCGGTTGGTTTTATCTGTTAATTAACATATTACTCATATATACATGTAATTGATCACTTGCTATCTCACTCTGCTTCTCAGATCTTTTGACTGGTGATGCAGACAAACATCATGTTATAAAATCTTTTGGACTGCATTATCCATGTACTGCATTGATCAGTATTGCTAGTAAGCTTGGGAATGCTTTATACATGTACACAGGAAACACTTGTTGGATCAAATGTGTGGTATCCGAGTTGTACCATTTCTCAACAAAAAAACAAACAAACCCAAAACCAATCAGCAAGTGGCCAGTGTTTTTCCACAGCATGTTGGTAATGCTTGTCCAAAAGATTGCAGCATAGGGTTTTTTTTTTTTTTTTTTTACCAGATACAGACTCTGATTGGATGCTTGATACTTGGATTGGGGTACAGGACAGTCAACCTGTCTATATTCTTCAGGATAAACATTCACTTTTTAAAACTTTTTTTATTGGCTGATTATTTGCACTAATATTTGAATCTTCTTTCTTTCAAGATTTAATATTTCTTAAATTGCGCTCTCAGTTTATTGCTTATCTTTAGCTAACTATAGCCTGTTGATGTAGGAGGCAGAATGCGGAAAATTATGAGTTTTGTTGCATATGTTTCGAGATGACAGATTTCTTAGTCCAGTTTGGTTTTTCACATTCAGAAACTCTTCTGCAACCTAAGTACAAAATTCTTTATTCATTTTGTAGCCGTGAATCAGCTACACTAAAGAAGATGCAATCACATTATCATGGGATTATTCCTCAAAGGCTAGCTCATCTGTGAGAGAAGAAGTGACCAAGAAGAAGCACTGCGTTGACTTCCTTGACATTCTGCTGACTGCTAGAGATGAAAACGGAGAGGGACTCACATCGGAAGAGATAAGAGCTGAAGTGGACACCTTCCTCTTTGAAGGTTAGGATTAAGCTTCTAGAATTATGCAGATTTGTGTATGTATATGTAATTATGTTTATTGCTAGTAATGGGTGTAGATCTGCATGGAGTGATTGTTTGGTGAGGATTGTTTGGAGGCTGTCATGACAGGGGTAGTGCAGAGAGGATGATGAAAGAGAAAGGGGGAGGCAACTGGAGCAGCTGGTAAAAACTATCACCATGCGAAAATTGTCTCACAAACATTCTGTAAACAAGTGCCACACCTTAACGATTAAGTGATTGAGGGTATGGATGGATTTGTGAGTAAATGATTGAGTTGGTCATGAAGGAAGCCATAAGTATGCATACCAAAGTACCCACTGTCTGTTGTTGGCAGGCCATGATACAACAGCTAGCGCCATATCGTGGGCTATGTTCTCACTGGCTGAGCATCCTGATATACAGGCCACTTGTCAAGAAGAAATTGATACACTGTTCGAAGGCCGAGAAATAGATGATGTTCTCTGGTACGATGTCTCCCATCATCTGTTGATGTCCATATATGGTCCTCATACTGGCACTTTCTTGTGGATGACTGGATGATGTAATCATTTGTTTTGCCTTACATTGCACTGAGCTTTGCTCCAACCATCCACTTTTTCTTTGGTAAAGACTCAGCTGGTTATAGATATATAAGGTTTGCCTCAGCAATGTTGCATAACAATTAAAAACTAAAATTTAGAATTCATTATCCAAAGTAGAGAAGTTAGAAAGCATGGAAGAATTTCTAGAAACCCATAACTAAGTTATCCTTTGGGTTTTTTAAAAATAAAAAATGCATTTAAATATGTAAATATTATTGAATTAAAACAGTGTTACACACATATACACCTGCACATGCATGCAAACCCCCTCTCTCCACCCACCCACACACATCTAAAACAAGTTTCCCACCTCACAACATTTTCTGAAATTTCACATATTTGGGACAGGGAGGATCTGTCCTGTCTCCCATATCTGACCATGTGCATCAAAGAGGCTCTTCGGCTTCACTCGCCTGTTCCTTTCATCCAGCGACAACTTACCCAGGACACAGATATTGATGGTTTCATTGCTCCAAAGGGTTGCCTAGTGAACATAGTCATCTACAACATTCATCACAATCCCACCATCTGGGAGGACAGTTTGGTAAAATAATCATTAAATGTAAAACAAGGGAACTGTACCAAGCTAGAAAGGGACAAAGACGTCTTTGTCCCTTTCTAGCTTGGTACAGTTCCCTTGTTTTACATTTAATTTGGGCTTATCCTCCAAGCGGCAGTCACTTGTTTTTCTTTTAAAATAATCATTGTTTTAGTTTTATGTGTACAGTATCTCTGGCTGAGTGGTTTAGATTAGCTTTGTGAGGATGATTCAGCTAGCTGATCTAAAATTTTCAGTTGTTTAAATTTTTTTCTAAACAGGAGTTCCGCCCAGAAAGGTTCACTGAAGAGAATATCAACTCCCGCAGTCCGTACGCTTTCATACCTTTTTCGGCTGGGCCAAGGTGTGTGACACAACAGTCTTGGCGTTCTTAAAAAGCCATGTATTTATATGAATTTGTCACTGGGAGCACTACAATTGCCTATTGTTTGTTGCAGACAATTATTCTCTGGTAAGCAGGTACAGTTAAAATCTTACATATTGCAGGAAACATGGTGTGGGATCATGTAATACTTGCAGTTGTATAAGTTAAACAAATGATCACTGAGATTCATCTTTTCATAAAAGTGAAATACTGTTTTTACCTACAGAGATACATGATGGTACTAGCATCTCATTTCAATAACAGCCAGCATGACATTCCACCTTTTTTTTTTTCGATTCTAGGAACTGCATTGGCCAAAACTTTGCCATGGATGAGATGAAACTTGTTCTGGCAAAGATGTTGCACAGGTAATATTTTCCTTACCATTTTATTTTATATTAACATTTTGATAGTTGCCTTTTGCAACTTCCTTTTTGTACCATTTCCATTAAATATTATGCATTTGATTTATCACAATTTGATCTTAGTGTTTTGTCCGTCAATACTGAATTTGTGAATGTGCTCTTTGGTAATTATACCATGCATCTGTTTTAATTATCCATTGTTGTGCCTTTCATTGTCTCAGATATACCTTTGTGCTTGACCTTGATCACAAGGTTGAAAAACTTGAGTCTATTGTGATGAAAGCCAAGAATGGGATAAAAATGAAAGCTATTCCTCGAAATTCAGCATATACTGTGAAAAAGCACTGATGTCTAACATCAACTAAAGACTGCATGCTGCTTTCAGCTGGATTTGTTGTCATGAGATTAATCATTCATTGATTTGTGATTTATTACATATGCACAACTGTCCTTATATCATGACATTGTTGCTCTTTAAAAGTGCCATCAAGGCAGTCTTTTGAGTGGCTACACTTTTGCTTGTAGATGCTTATTTTAACAACTCGCTCACTTTGCTCGAGTATGATGTAACAGTGGATGCAGTGGTGCAACATAATGTTTGTATGAAGTTTTGATTCACTTTTTTCATAATTGGCTTTTTAATTGCACTCAGTCACTTATTACATGTTTTGCTGGTTTTTTTTCAATGGAAGGCATTTACAGCTGCAACCGTTTCTTCTTCTATTCATATGTAAATATATACATGTACATGTAATAGCATACTTTTTCTAATAAAGATTTTTTTAAAAAATTCATTAAAAATTTTTATTTAAAAATATGTTGGCAATAGTTTATATGTTCTAGTCAAATCTGGCCATGCTAAAATTCATTTAGAACGTTTTTGAAAATTGGATCATCAAAATAAAAAGGAACAAATGACTGGTTCTTGGAGATAAACCTAAGGTAACAAAACCGGAACTGAGCCAAGCTAAATTAAATGATAGACGACACAGACAGCCGTCAGTTTTGGGGCATTACCCCTTTGTCAGGACAATATAAAACAAAAACAGGGATAAAGACAGATGAAGGCAGAAACAAAAGAAGGCAAAGACATAAAACAGGCACTTAGCTGGGTGAAGTGGAGAGAAGCAGAAATCACTGTGGGGTTAAACTGCTGGGACAGGGTAGACTTATTAAAAAATGGCTAGCAAACGAAGTCATGTGGTCATGGCAAACTGCATGGTGGTTAGCAGGGGAGGATAGGGAGGGAGGGTGTTGCTAAAGGAAAGTGAAGATATGAGTAAAAAGGAGAGGGATAGATGAACAGAGGATTAAAAGGTGAAAGTGAGGGAGAGAAAGTGTATGAAGTTGTGGAGTGTGGTTGGTGTTAATCTTTTAGGTTCAGTCTTGTGGGCGCCATAGTGTCAAAGTGGGAAATGAAATAGGACTCCATAGTCCTGTGGTCACTGGAGTCACCATTCGTCTGCCACAAAGCACAAACCCTCATGTTGTCTGTGTTGTGTGTGTGGGTAGGTGGGGGGTGTTGAAATGTCGTGCAACAAGGGTACATCTGTCAACTAAATGTTATTTGAAGCGGGTGTTTAGTGAGTGTTTTGTCTCACCAGTGTAAAGCAGAGAAGGGCAGATGGTACATGAGATGGCATAGACAATTTGTTCATGCAAGTGTTGCTTGATATTGAAAGTGGTTTTAGGTGTCTGAAGTTTAGTGGCGGTGTTATGGTGAGGGCAAGCATGGCAGTGAGGAACATTTCATGGAGTGAAGCCAGTGGGAAAAGGGGGTGGACGTGTTGACTTCGGACCATGCTAGTAGGTCTCGTAGGTTCTTATCCTGCCAAGATGCTAAGAGAGGATATTTTATCCTATTTTGGATCATCAAAATATTTTTCAAATTCAACTGTTATATTTTTTAAAGAAATTGATGTGATGGCGTATATTATGCTATCCTGTACAGAAATGTTTGTCATGTGGAAAGACAAATTTTACCTGTAATATTCCATATTAATTTGTGATAAGGTCATTCTGTGATTAAAATCTGTTATGAATGTAATGTGGGAAGATGATGGTACACAAGTTTTAAAACTCTATGTCCAATGCCATCCCCATGGCCTTGCCATGTGTTGTTTCACATTAGCCCTCCTTTTCTACCTGCATGTGTGTGATGTTCGTATGTGAGTGCGCGCGCGTGTGTGTGGTGTATTCAGTATTGGTGTGTGTGTGTGTGCACGTGCACATGTGCATGAGAAGCATACAGGCACGAATACACACATTTCGTTTAGATCTTTTCACTTTCTATATTTTCATTATATTGTTGTTTTACATGTGCGTGGGTTAACAAATGTGATCAGCAGGAGAATCGTAAAGAAAAAAAAATGTAAAGCAATTCTTACACTATGGTGGTTGAGTGAATAACTGCACACACTACGCAGTCATCAGAATGTTTAACTTTCCATTCTGGGCTGGTGGTGGCAGTTCCTCTCAAAACCCCTTCCTCCCCATCATGGGATAACCTTATTCACTCCTGGTTGTTTATTGGTTGACGTGCTGTCATAGCCCATAACTTGCATTGTTGCATAAGTCTCACTCTCAGGCTTCGGTGACCTACTCACATTACTGATATATTTAATATTTATCTCAGCAGTACTACACACGCCATAAACTTTTACGGTCACAAACTGGGTTTTCGTCACTTTAGTATTTTCGCATTCGAATCCTTGCCTCTGCTTATGTGGGTACAGACTGCTGATAAGCAAAACTTCGAGTCTACGTCTGTTTTCGAAGCGTTTGTGTACCAAAGGGCATGTTTCAAAGGTCCGTAACTCTATTCACATGCAGCTCTCAAACGAGCAGATGAGGTGGGGGACCAACGACAATCATTGAATCAAGAGCCAGAGGAGTATATATTCGATTCAGTGGAGGGCATGTGAAAAAGAAAAGAAAGTTTCATACCTTGCACCTACCTGCTTTATCGTTAGCAGAAATGAGTGGAAAAGTAGGCGATATGAGCCCCAAGCAAGAGGCAGCCCTCAAACAGGTTAGTTATTATATATTAAACTTTAAAGTTATTAAATAACACCAAAGATTATAATTTATAGTACTATTACATTTATACTTATACTATAGTAATACTACTTAATAGATCTCGTCATAAGTAATACTAATAAACTAATACGTACAATTACTTAGTCCTACAAAATACCGCTATGTCGTTCGTAATTATCTGCTTTACAGAAATACTATAATAATGTATTATAAGATTAAATTAAAGATAGAGCTCTACATCGATCACATGATCAACATGTACATGATCATATGACGTAAAGAGTTATTCGAATTCGATGATGCTGTACTTCTAGCATGTTCCAAATTTGCAATTATAAATAATTACATAACCTAGAGATTACAGTCGTACAAAACAGAACCATGTTGTTAAAAACTTAAAACCAGTTGTATGGCCCATTGTTCCATAACTCCATTGATGATTCTCCGAAAAGCAGCCTGGAGGCAGCGAGACTTTGACTCCGATCCCGTCCTTTAACGCTGTCACACTCGACTCATTACATACATGTGCAGAACACTAGACTGCACTAAATCATTGGTGAGCAAATACTAGCCTGGGGACTAGAGTGACACTCTTGTCTAATTCAGTAATTGTGAGAAGATGATTTGCTGATAGTCCAGGGCTGGGTCGCATGAGGACTCCTAATCGTATCTCCTGGCTTCCCACACATAACACTAACAGACTAACAGTTAAACATACCGTGCAAACCGATTTACAAATGGAGAGCAGATATGTAACTTCCTTGCAAACCAACCAAGCTATCAAACTTTTGTTCATTTTTTATGGTTTTAAAATTCATGTTTATGAAACATGCATTTCATTAAATATTCACCTTTGAGCAACTTTGTGAACTTGCAGCTAAATTTTGCACTGATGATTTAGTTGTCCTGCCTTACGTATATTACATTCTTAACCCTCAAATGAAATTACTAATTAATACCACATTACCAGTACATATCATGCTCAGTCACATGCATAATATTATATTAATACAGAGACCAGTAGTTACTACTGGTCTCTGTATAATATTAATAGTTATGAACCAAAAGAGTTAATTTCATCACTATATTTCCATCTTCTTTTTTTCTAATCAGATGTTATACTTTTAATATGTTGCCACCAGTGTTTGTTAGTGTTCTGTTTTAATTGCTGAGCATTGCTTTTCACTCAGTCCCTCATTAAGGTAGTCCGAGTGTAGTAGTTGAAACATTGCTCAGTATAAAGACTAAAGTAAAATCACAGCTTTTTTGTCCTAACAGGATTAGAAATGGCTGCCAAAGAAAAGAAGCAGTTTGTTACATGATGATAATTTTATGGCAGGAAGGGAGGTGAGGATGTGTAGAGTCAGCGCACAATAATACTAACACTCTAGTGTAAGGGTTGTTCACAAACCATGTTTGTTGTTCACTAGTGAGCAATTCATTAGCATCATGTGTCAGTTCTAGTGTACAAGAAATAAATCACTAAATTAGGTGTGTAGCACTTAGTGGTATGGCCTATGCTGTTTTAGACTTTCTGTATACTAAAGAAAAAATCAACGTTGGCTTTATTACTTTCAATACCTCAGTCCTGTTCAAGTTTTGTGTAAAAAAAACCCCAGTTGTTTGTCTAGTTTTAAAGTGGGTCTGATCAGTGGCAGAAAGCTGGTAAGTAGGTTATCAGGCAGAAAATGGCCATGAACATAATTCATGATGCTTCAGCTTCAAAGTTCAAGGACATTTGATGTAAATACTATAGATATCCGCTACTCCACATAGTCTAGACACTTGTCAAGAAAGCAAGTTCTTACATGATAACCTCTCCAGATATGTATATGGTTGTACTGGAAAAATGTGCATGGAAATTGATGACACTGACAGTCAAGAGACAAGACAATTGACAAAAATTCAGATGTTGATTAAAACAGTAACCTTAATGATAACAAGATGGCTTCAGATGTTTCATTATTTGACATCGAGACTCATTGATGCTGATGCTATTGCCCAAATAAAAGTGATTTGATAAGATAAAATTAATAATCACAGCAAGGGGTCAATTGTTTTTGTCTGACTTCACCATGAGATAACACATTTACATTTTTCACTTTAGAGAGTCTAATGATAATGGTAAAATGATTAATGGAATTTAATGAAATATGCAAAGAGGGAGGGAGTGGGGAGAGCAGGGGGAGATAAAAGCATTAACATATTGACTTATGATATTTGTTTCACTGTGCCTGTATGCTGTATCTGTTTTGTCTAAGTGTTGGCCATGTTTATGTCAGATTCGAGAAATTATGAAGGACCTGTTGTCACCTGAGCATGATGACCACTTTGTGCTTCGGTGGCTGAGGGGTGAGCTGAATGTGAAATTAGAATGTGCAGGGTTCAACTGTTATCATGATGTGACTACCTTTTGTCATTTAAAATGCTTTCAAAGTCCTTATAATTATGCAGAAGGACATTAAATCATATTAACTGCAAATGCAATTCTACAGTAGTTTGTGTTGTACTATCTTTGTATTTACAAATTACTCCTAACAAGTAATTGATCACCTCAGAGGTGTATTGGTTAAGGCAAATGCTTTGGATGCAGGAGGTCAGTGGTTCACACCTTGGCTGGATCACATCTAAGACTTAAAAATTGGCAATCTAGGAGCTGCCCTGCCAGACGCCTGGCACTACAGGGAACAGTACTAGGACTGTTTGGCCCAGTGTCAGTATAACGTGACTGGGTGGGGCTGAAGCCTGTCTTGCAATAGCGATTCCACATGTTGCAGCACATAAACTTTGTCTAAGCAGAACCTTCCTGATATACACCTTAGACCTAGTTTGCAGTGGGACATTAAGCAACAACATCTGTCCCACATACCCTAACAAGTAATTCATGGAAGTGTTCACGCCACCCAGATTTCCAGTTACCTTCACTTTTCTTGCCAGCTTTGTCATGTGTAAGGGACATGGAGTGTGACATTGTGGGCAATGCTCATTTTTGTGTGTCAAAGGGGTCATTGGATGCACTTCTTCAATGTGAAAAAGTAGCTTTCTTCACAAAATAGAAATACAGGAAGAGTACACTTGCTAAATACTTGGCAATTATACAATCTGTAAAACTGATATTTTTGTGGTTATTTATATTGTCGCACAATCTCCATTTTCTGTTGCTTAGCCAGAAATTTTGACCTCAAGAAGACAGAACAGATGATGCGGAATGATTTTGCATGGAGGAAACAGATGGGAGCAAACACCATTCTTGACAACTTTGTTGTGCCTGAAGTACTGCAGAAATATTACCCTGGAGGCATTTGTGGTCAGGATAAACAAGGTGCCCTGGTATGGATGGACCCAGTGGGACGTATTGATAATAAAGGCTAGTTTTCAGTGTCACAAAAATGTGTGACACTTTACTTTTTTTGCAAGAAAGCTGTTCGGCTGCCTATGCTATAGTGCAAGTACATGTTTATATAGGAACACATATTTCTATCTGTCTGTCCTCCTGAGTGTGGATGAGTGAGGAAGTGAGGAGAGAACATATGCATGTCTACTTTGGTAGAGTACAGTCATCCCTCGCTACTTCGCGGTTCATTTATCGCGGCCTCAGTACATCGCGGATTGTTAAAAAATATTCATCAAAAATTCAAAATTGAAGAATTATGGCGCGAAAGTTGCCTGCATGCCAGCAGAAGGCAGGGAGTGCCCACACAATTCAAAATCCACGTCTCTGATTGGCTGGCTAGCATCCCGCTCTCATACCCAGCGAAGACGACCGCGCTCATTCAAATCAATGTTTGAGTGATGCTTAGTATCGAGGTGTGCTAATTTTTTGTACAGTATGTACACTTTAGTTACATCTACGTATGTTACACACACGTATCATATTTATATTATTTATGCATTATTTTATGTATGTTATTTATACTATTAATATTTTATTTACATGTTTGAAACTATTCTTTAATGTTCTAATGATAACATATGCACTTATATGGTTTCATATACACTTATTGATATTATACATACACAAAAAATGTACGTATGTTAAAAATGAGAGGGTGACACTACTTCGCGGTTTTTCACTTATTGCGGCCGGTTCTGGTCCCTATTAACCGCGATAACTGAGGGATGATTGTAGATCATAGCTTCCATTCAGCCACTTCTTGATTTCTCATTTTTCACTTCTCAATGTCCAAACCACAATAGATTAGAACACAGCTTATGTTTTATGTAACATTTGTTCATTTGATTCTTCGCCGTCTGCTAACCACTGCTGTTCTATAAATTATATTCTTTTATTTTTATTTATTTTCGTAGCTGGAAAACATTTTTAGGGTTGGTGGTTAAAATTATGGTCAGGTGATCAGAAACATACACATTTTTTTCTGTGTCCTTACCTTTTATTCGTATTCACGTGCATGTTGTAATTGATCTTCAGTGACCACATTTCTAAAGATACCTTTTGTATTAATTTTTTTATCCTGTGACACAACAGGCATAATGAAATCTGCAAGAAGACAGGACATTTTGAAGAGTAAAGTTCATCTTCTGGAGTCTTTATACAGACGCTTTGCACTGCTTACGAGAGAGGTGAGCTTGTTTTTCGTTAAGTTATTTTGAACACAGGTGATGCACTTCCTAATAGAGCCCCTTTTAAGTATTGCAGATGTTAACATCGATTTCAAACCTTCCTTTCATCACTGCTACAGCACTCACAAACTTGAATTTAAACATTGGGGAAATTAGAAATCTTTGAATAATAAAAGGATTCTTAACATCAGATGCATCATTGCATAGTTTTGTTGTTTATCTGGTTCGATCACGCTTTATAAAACAGTTTTCAAACTTTTGATGATTACATCACTCAGTATGCCCCAGCCTAACAGTTCAGCATGGTGATTGATACAAATAGGTGCTCTTGATTTTACAACAAAAAAATAGTCTGAACAAGTACAAAAATCATAGTCCAAGGGAAGTAATTGCAGTGAGGCTGAAGTAAATGCTCCTGTTGTTTTCCTCTACCAATTATATCTTTGTACATACTGTGAAGGCCACTTACAACTAGACCTGATAATACAAGTCGTTGGTTATAAAAAGGGAATACAGGTTGTGATCTGCTTAAACCAGCTTCAAGCCTTGTAGACTCTTTGTGAGTTGCCTTTAATGACTGGACTTGCAAGTCAGATTCTAGCTTACCTGCTGTGTTTTGCATGGATACATTACAAAGCAATAATAAAACCTGTTTTGTTATTTGCTCTCTTTCCATTTTAGTTTTAATTTACATTTTTGGTGTGGATGGAGTGCTACCTACATTCAAAGGAACTGTAAAATGAACAGTCAAGGCAAGTGATCGCATATTTGGAGCTGTGGGTCAAACAGTAATTTACATTTGATCATCTGCTCATTCTTATTTCCTGGGGTTGGGTTTGAGGGGAGTTTTAGTTGTTTCAAATGCTGGTTATAGAATTGAAAAAAAAGTCGTATGAAGTAATTATTACTGTTTGTTTCAGCAAGGGCGTTTAATAGATCAGATAGTCATTGTCTTTGACATGGAGCATTTTGGAATGAAACATCTGTGGAAGCCAGGTATGGCCATCTTTCTTTTGTTCCTTCCTTCCTTCCTTCCTTCCTTCCTTCCTTCCTTCCTTCCTTCCTCCCTCCCTCCCTCCCTCCCTTCCTTCCTCCCCTTCCCTTGCCTTCCTTCCTTTCATCTATTTCTCCTCTGTTTCCATGAACTCTTGTACCCTGTTTTGACCAAGATCATTAAAAATTAAATATTACTAAAATAATTGAGTGGATATGAAGAAGACTCAAATATTAGGCACCTAAAGATTTATGAAAACTTCGTTTTTAAAACAATTACTTTCTGCATAAAAATGTCAGTTCATGGTTGCAACCTTTCCAGCTTAGGCCTGAAATCCACATTTTGAAAATAAACATGGCTGTAAAGTCCATTTTTATAAAAGTTTTAATAAATTGGTGTAAAGTGCATTTTCCATGGCATTTTTTTGTTTATTCTTTCCTTGACTTTCTCGTGTGTGTGATGTCTCATGTATTATTTGTCAGATACTAGGAAATACCACCAAATCTGTCCTAATTTACAGTAAAATCTACCTATTAAGACTTTGGAAAATGCAGCAAAATCAGGTCTTAACTGAGAGGGGTCTTAATAGGGAGTAGTGTAGCGTAGTGTAACCCAGCACAAAGATGTGATTTGTGGATTGAGAAATGCTTTCAAATTCAAATTACATGAAGCAGTTTACTTTCGGTAAACATGCACATATACATGTACATGCCTTGTTGAATAGGCTACTGCCCTGGGCCCTGGCAACCTTTTCAGATTATTTTACTAGGTTGTATCTATATTGTTGAATTATAATCACGAATCTGAACTTTTATAACATTCACTAATCCGTTTTAGTATGAAGTTATATTGTATCTTTTTTAATCTTCTCATTATGTTTTTATCTTGTTGTGTTATGCTATTGTTTTGGTGTCAACAGGTGTGGATGTATTCATTGAGATAATTCTAATGTTTGAAGATCATTATCCAGAGACGCTTAAAAACTGTTTTGTAATAAATGGTAAGTTTCTGTCTGTCATTGTATATTATATTTTGTGTCCTGACTTATATTCACCTTGCTTTATTGTAGGTATTCTTTGTTATTATTAGCATAAATTTATATCAGACAAAAAAAGATATTTTTGAACTTTGTATGTGTACTTGATAAATCAGTTTTATTTGTGCTTTTTGTTTAAAGAACTTGTGACCACATTTTAACAAATGGGAAAATTCAGCCATTTTGGGTTGTTCCAGCACCCAAGATCTTTCCAATAGCCTTCAACATTATTAAACCCTTTCTCAGTGAGGCCACTGCTAAAAAGATTCATGTTATGGGATGTAAGTATTTTGTCCACGTTATCTAAAGAACTCCTGCATAGACAGGGTTGTTAGTCACTTAAATGGTGCCTATTTATATAATTTATTTTTGTGTTTGTGGAAACTCTTTGATAATTACTGTCAATTCATTTGAACATTTAACTAATAGTTAAAATGTAATTGCACAACTATTGCATGTACATGTATTTTATGCAAGGTTTCTTGCTTTGTTATGTTTCCCATGTGAAGATTGGGAGTGTAAGAGGGCTTTAAAATCAAAGTGAAAATTATCTTTAGCTGGAAGGGGCTCTAAAATCAAATTCACAAAATGTGTTTGCTATGAAATAATCAACTACTGACAGTATAAGCTACCTATGCATGATATTAACCTGAAGACATCATAGCTACTTCTTTTGAACAGTACAGGCTAGATGTAGTTATCATCCTGGCCAGAGCAACTTGGGCATTTAAGAAAAAACTAATTATGCATAACTACAGTTTAGAAAAGGAAGGGACTGATGAAATCAAAAAGCTGATTCTGTCTGCAATTATTTCCTATTAGTTTGAATGTAAGTTAGCTCTAATGAATGCAAATAGGAGAATTCCTTTTTTGGTAAAAATATGACAAAGAATCTTTATACTTATGGCACTTTGGTTATTTTTTTAAGAAACAGGAACCTGTGATTATTCAGTTAAGGACATCTAATTCTTCTGAAAATTTTTAGTTTGAATGATGTGTGAATGAACTAAAGACCAGCAATCATTTCACGAAATGCGGATGAATTAAGATACTGTCAACAATATTCCTTGTGAACAAAATTTGATAAAATAGCAAGCTCAGCAACATTTACCACCACCAGTCCCACCCTTCCCTCTACCCCCATCCCCACCTAATTTGGAGACATTTGCATTACTGACCTATTGTTTTACATTGTACTAAATGGTGTGTCATTATCGTCACGTCCAAGAGCTCATGGTTTGTGCCTTGAAAAACACTGAGGTGGTTCCTGTTATGTGCAGCCCATTACAAGGAGACTCTTCTGAAACACATAGATGCTGATCAGCTGCCTGAACACTGGGGAGGGACTCAGAGGGATCCTGATGGCAGTCCATACTGTCATTCTAAAGTAAGCATTTCTGTCACCTGGCTTAGAAGTAGTAGCACTGCATACTGATATAGAGACCACTATCAGGCTTTCACAGTCTTTGAAGACAGTATTCGTACTTAGACTATTACAAGAAAATGTGGAAGATGCGACTAATTGAGAATGACAAATGTGCCTTGCAGTTTTTACTGAGGGGGAGAAATGTAACATCTTTTAGGCTTGTAGCGTATGTAAGACTGGGGACCCCAAATTGATGCAGAATATGTACAAAAGTCTGTGTGAAGTAGATGTTTGATTTGACTGTTGGGGTTTTTTTCTTCGGGTTCAGCTGTAGAATCTTTGTCCTTTTTTAGTATACAGGCAGTGACATATGATCCATTTCATATTTAGCCTGCTGCATCTCAAATAAATGAAAGCCCTCCTCCAGCCAATGAGCCTCACATGATCTGGTGGTCCACATCAAATATAAACTGAAAAGTGCTGTTTTTGAAACATTTTTTACAGCCAGTGATTCCAGCATAGCATGCACATTTAAAAAAATGTCCTTGTCTGCCTGCAGGTGTGCATGGGTGGGGAGGTGCCAGAAATATACTACAGCCAGGACTTATCAGATCTCACTGGCTTCACGGAGGCATCCATTGGGCGTGGGTCCACGCTAAAAGTGGATGTGGAATTGAAGAAACCCAATAGTATGATCAGGTGATGTCATACCTTCAAATAAACTTTAATTAGCAATGGAGGAGGAGGATTACTAAACACAGACTTACTTTAAATTTCCTCGCATTGCCAAAGCAAAGGCATTTTTTTTTCAAAATCTAGAAATAATCTATGAGTATCTTATTAACTTCCTTCCTACTGGAGTTACAAATGACAAACTATTGTTGCTGATACTGTATGAGACTGGGTGGAGGTTAACAAAGAAATAAAAAGCTCAAGAACTAAGACTCTAGCCTCCCTATAAAACTTGGAAGAATGTATTGGTTTTGGTGCAGCAGGTGACCTAAAACATTTTGTTGATACGTGGGCTGGTAACATTCTCACACCCTAATGTCTCGGTTGTGTCAGTATAAGCTAGGAGAAGGTATTTTGAAATCATGTTCACTGTAAGTTAAAACTGACAATGAAGAGCAGATTTTTGTCTCACCAGATGGCAGTTCAAGACCGATGGGTTTGACATTGGATTTGGTGTTTTCCGGAAAACGGAGGAAGGACATCAGAAAACTGCAGACATGGAAGTCGTTTTTCCATCTGAACGAGTCAATAGTCACTTGATACCAGAAGATGGGTCTGTAAGGTGCAAGAACACTGGAACTTGTGAGTGAGAGTTTGACATAAGATTAAATTTATGGCTTTTCACCACATCAACTGGTGAAACATTGTTTTTTGTCTAAAAAAATTTCTGTCTATGCTGATGTTTTGATTTGTTACATACCTTTGCTTTCTCTCTATACCTTGATATTTTATTCATCAATATTGTAACTATGTTGATGTATTAATAACCTTTTAAGAAACTGTTGAAGCATTCTTGGTAAACTATTTAATGATAACTTTAATACACTAAATTGTGTTTTTATTCCCCAACCCCTCCCCCACGCCCTGTGATACTCCTACCTTGTGGTGGCCTTTGGTTCACTGGCTAACACAGGCAAACCAAGAGTTATGGGCCTTGGTGACTTATTTTTTCAGTCTTCTTTTCTCACCAGATGTGTTACGATTTGACAACACCTACAGCTGGGCTCGAAGCAAGAAGGTTTTCTACATTGTGGAAGTTCTTGAGCCAGACACAGACATGGATTTGTCCCGAGATTTGTCCTTTAGCAATTTTAATGATGCATGCACAATTGGTGATGGGGATTCAATGCCAGGATCTTAAGTTTTAGATAACTATATATATATATATTGTTGGTGTTGTTGTTTTGGACAAGGACGTGAGTGGTCTTGACGATATGGAGGTGGAATGAACTGTAAGTTTGTTTTTAAAAATTTATTTAGTTACTTTACAGTGAGATCCACCAAGTTATTGCTTCAGGGATCAGTAGGTTTCACTTGTCCAAGGGCTGATACTAGAGTCTGATGAAATCAAAAGTGACTGAAACTACTTCACAAAATTGCACCCATGTTTGGTGTAACTAATGGAAAAAATTTACTTAACACTGAATTTTTCCTGCTCCTGCTAAGACAGGTTCTATTGTGCTGTTCTTTATCCTCAAACAGAACTGGAAATTATTTTCAGTGAACAAGAGATACATTGTTTCTATGTGAAACAATGCAGTGAGTATTTTGCTTCAGATGGACCTCTGACCAGAGTACATGTCGTTGAAAAATAACTGGGCTCTATGTATATGAAATGCAGTTCTGTGGTTCCTGTTATGACATTAAATTCAAACTGGTAACTGAAAATCCATTGATGGTTAACAGAAACCCCACCATGTATTTTCTTTTTGTGCAGTATAAATCTGCTGTGGCCCTCCATATTTCTCTTTTATGTAGACTAATTGTGAGATTTTCGGGCTGTAGTGGTGCAGTTACAGGATTGAAGATCAACCAGTTTGTCTCTGGTTTAACCTTCACCATCCACGTTTTTTTTATTTATTTGTTCAAAAGCTATGGTTTTATTACAGAGCTATCACATCTTGTCTTGTTTTCAATTTCCTATAAACTATTGTTGATATTGTTTTATTTCTTCCATAGCTGAAAAAAAATTACTGGTCTTTGAAAATCATCAGAAAAGCAATGAAAAGTTTTACAGAAGTGGGACATTATTTGTATTTAAATGCTTGTTACATTCCAGTTTCATGCATACAGAGCCTAAATGTTATACAAATTTCTAACGGTTTTACTAAATTTATTCCAGTAAGGCTTTTGTATGTTGTGAACAAGATGATAAATGTTGAGAGAAAAGAGAATACATTCCTGTTTGTTAGTTTTATGTTACCTTTAAAGCATTGTTTTACAGTATATTTCCAAAGTAGCACTCGATATCATGTTTAATGAAATTTATTCAAGTGCTATTTTTCTAGGTTTTAACCTCTTTACGTCCTTATGGATCTAGACTGTCCAACTTATAGGGCACCAAGTGAGGCATGGGTCTAATGCTCATGGTATATAAAGAATTGCATTCCATAACTCTTTAATCAATTGTTTGACTAAAGAATTCCGTCAGTATAGAATAAATTCTATTACCATAGACTGAGTGACGTAGTTTGGGGCCAAAGGGCCCTCAGGGGTCCCTCACAGTGTATTCACCTACACTGATAATACATACATACTGCCCATCAAAGTTTAAAGATTATGTATATGTTAAGCACACAGATAGCAGCTACACATTACAGATTCTTGATAATCCCTCAAAATGTTTGTTTGTATATATGTAGTTATTGTTGTTACTTATTGTAGTTAGGAAGTGTTTGCCACTCATTGTGTGGTAATGCGTGGTCCCAACTGCACTGGGTTGCGGCCTTCACCCTGTGCAGCAGGACGTGTGGTTGTGATCACGCCTGGAGTGACCAGCTTGGGCGTTAGCAGACAACAAGCTCCAAACACTTGCCACCAAAACTGGATTTATTGTATGCACAATTAAGTCTGGCTTTGTTATAAACATGACATGAATAAGGTTTTCAACTTCCTCCTCTATTTTTTTAAACTTCAGGTATTTCTGCTAAAGACATTTATTTTCTTCTGTCATTTCGCCACAGGGTAAGGATGTATGTTTCTTGGTGGTGGCTTACATTATGGAATTAGAGGATGCGGATAAGGGGCGAAGGGCGGGCAAGGAGAAAGATGTGACTATTAAAACAGCACCAATGCCTCACTCACTCAGATAAACTAGACCATTCAAATGCAAAAGATCGGTTTTTTTAAAAATTATTGTTGCACACAGGGGCATTTATGGTTGAAGCATCTGGTCAGCTTTCCCTGAACTCCTGCACAAATCCAGTCAGTGTGAGGAATACAGTAAAGCTGTTTTTCCATGTTCATTTTTTTTCTTTTTGCATGAACTTTCCAGTTGGATGGATTTTTATGGTCACAGTTGAGCTATTTTAATAGTTACATTTATATGTAAGACTTATTTCAGAACACTATTTTTACACTTTGATTACAGCATTAGTTATTATATGGCAGTGTGTTAGCTTTTTCACTGTGCAAATAAATATCATGATATAATGAAGTCCGTGTTGTTTTTTTTTTACTGCATGCAGTATCGTTTCCTATTTTTGGTTCTATGTTTATTGGGGAACTGATTTTTTTCATTTTTGTTTCAATTTGTAGATTGGATACCAACTGCTCTATTCTCTTAATGGCCTCGGGTAACATACTAATAAATAAGGTAGAGTGGAAATCAGATACGTGTAAACACTTAAAAATCAATAGGTATGTTGATGGTAGCAGTCAGCCATTGATCAGTCTTAACAGAAGCTTTCCATGACCTTTCACCTGCAGTAAGCACACTGATGTGAGATGTTAGCAATTATTACAGGTTGCAACAGGCGAAAAGAGAAAACGGCATGCCTTTTCACAGTCGATCGTTGGCAACATAAACATGAAAATAAAGAATTACACATTAGAGGAGTCTGCTAACAAAATATTTATTAAAACAATAATGTCATCAGAAAGGGTCCAACAACGACGATAGGAATGAATAAGGAATTGGTGGGGACAGAGACAGAAATCAAAGAGATTGATATGGATTTTCAGGTGTGGTCCAAATAAATTTCCATGTCTGGATCTGCATAGAATGTGCAATGTTGCTTGTATCCACTAAATATCACTCCTTTTCTAGGCCAGCCTCTAATTGCAGAAAGTTGTGCAGATTTACTGGCTGCCATTTCCCTGCAGCTCACGGACCAGATGTCAGAATCTGCAGGATTTTGTCTCGGGGGATCAGACTACTGTTTCGCTTGCTGACGGCCCACAAATTTAGTTAAAATGTCACCATGCAACTGAGTTGCTGCAAACAAGCTAAAACACCAAGCCTGTATGCTGGCTTTTTTTTATGTCTACCCTCTGTTGTTGGAGTAGACTTGTTTCGGCAACCAAAAGTTTGATTTAGGAACCGTTTTCATAAATCCCTTTTAATGTGTTCGGAAATTAGGTAAGTGATAGTGTCATTTCCTTTCAGGCAAGCCAAATTGTAACACCAAAGACTGCGGTGATGTTCCCACAGAACATCCAAGAAAGGGCGTTTTTTGGATTAGTTGCTGCCACATTGGGACTGCTGTCGCAAACTTACCAATACCAGGGCCTCAGTCCCACCAAGTCAGTCACATTTAAATTTTTTAATTATACTGACACCGGGACGTTGTTTGATGGTACGCTGTATTTTCGCTCTCTCACGCTTCATATGTAGATAGACTTGTGATGAGCTAAGTAGACCTTAGGGAAGGCCTTTGATCAATTAAAATCGCCGGAAATCTTTGTCGGAAAAGTTTGAAGTATAGTTCTTTACAAGTTTACCAAACCAGTCGAACAGGTTACGAAGGAACGATCGAAACATTCACCGGGATTGCCTCGGATCTTACAGCTGAGTCATAACTCAATCGATCGGTGCCTCAGATAATATAAGCAGTCTGAACTGCTCCCAAGCCGTGCAGTTAAGATCCTTAACAAAAAGTCGATCGAATTTCAAACAATATTCCTGTTCGACAGGTCCCCCGCGTACACTTTTTTTTAAAAACACCCGCTCTCTCTTACTCTCCTGCTTGTTTTTTTTTTTATCTCCACATGCACGGTTTTCATGACCCATCCGAGCCAACTGCAGCACGTTTCCTTTGAGTTAATTCTTCGAATTTTGTTATAGGTTGTTAATTGTTGTGTAACCAGTTCCTAGGTACTGGTTAGTAATAGAGGTTGTCCGGCATTCCCTTGACCTCAAGCCAACAAAGTTATTATCTCCCCTAAAAGGCCATACGACCGTGCAGCTGTACAGTAGACTCTGATGTGTGTTGTTGTTGTTGTTGAGCATAATAACACAGCGTATGAAAGATCAGTTTGTACAGATATGGAACCAAGATATGTGTGGTAGTAGCTTATGTAGTACATACCGAGTTTTTAAAGATAACTTTCATCAAACGACAACCCCAACAATGTACTGGCAGCGCTAGACACAACCGTATGCTGACGTATGCAATCAAGGGAGCCTATCGTACCCATACACGTAGCAAAGAGAGAGTCGAA
>SMGT01010269.1:332817-344627 GCA_004794575.1 Lanistes nyassanus
ATAATACCCCCAGAGATGAAAGAATATGTCATTTATGTCCCGTAAATGAAATTGGGGATGAATCCCATTATTTGTTTTCTTGCAGTCACCCAGTTATACTACACAACCGCAAAAAGCTCATTTCAGATTACACGCCAGTCACACAAATTATATCAACTTATGAATAGCAAATCAAAAAAGACCCTGACAAATTTGTGTAAATTTATTGGTATTATTATCTCTCTTTTCACTTAGTATTCCACCTTTAAGTTGTAAATGTTCACCTGTTATAGTGCTGTTTCAGTTTGTTATTTGTATTTGATATGGATTTTGTTCTATGTATTTCTCTTACTATCAAAGCTAAAAGGCCCCCCAGGGCTAAAAGCTTTACAATAAAAAGTTCTAAAAAGTTCAGAACTAGACACATAGGCCAAGGTTAGTTTTTTCCTACATTTTGCAAAACATACATAGAGACTACAGTGGAAGTCATGGTACATACATAGAGACTACAGTGAAAGTCATGGTACATACATAGAGACTACAGGGGAAGTCATGGTACATACATAGAGACTACAGTGGAAGTCATGGTACATACAGACTAAAGGGAAAGCCATGGTACATACATAGAGACTACAGTGGGAGTCATGGTACATACATAGAGACTACAGGGGAAGTCATGGTACATACATAGAGACTACAGTGGAAGTCATGGTACATACAGACTAAAGGGGAAGTCATGGTACATACAGACTAAAGGGAAAGTCATGGTACATACATAGAGACTACAGGGGAAGTCATGGTACATACATAGAGACTACAGGGGAAGTCATGGTACATACATAGAGACATGGTACATACATAGAGACATCGCGGACGATGGACACAGACACGCTAGTGAAAACAACGAACACACACAGAGGGAGAGATGAACGCACCACAGACCAACAGGTTGGGAAACAGATCGTCCTTCAGTCACAGATGGGTGGAAAAGTATCATGAGAGACGATGAACAGAGAAAGTTGTAAGTTAATCCAGACAGGCAATCGGGACGTCAGTCAAGGTACTTTCGGAAAAAAAAATTTTTAAGTTACGTTTGAAAGTCTGTAGTGATGGGGAGTGTCGAATGTTGTGGGGAAGTGAATTCCATTGGGTGGATGCGGAGAAGGTGAACATGCGCTGTCCATATGTTTTTGTCCTGATGCGGGGTACTGAGAGAATGCGAGCGTCGGAAGAGGAGCGGAGCTGTCTCACTGGAGTGTAGATTGTAAGATTAAGTTCTGAAAAGTAGCTGGGGCATGCACCGGTGAAAAAATTGAAACAGAGAGTAGACAACTTGTAATCGATGCGAGCCTGAATGGGGAGCCAGTGCAGAGTGCGGAGGAGAGGTGTGGCATGGTCTGTTTTGCGCGTTTTCAGGACAAGGCGAGCGGCCGAGTTTTGAAGTTTCTGTAACTTCTGTAGCAGATAAGAGGACAGCCGGCTAGCAAGGAATTGCAGTAGTCGAGTTTAGACAGAACGTAGGCACATACAAATGTGTTTGCAACCTGATCGGACAGAAGGTGACGGAAGCTGCTGATTTTTCTGAGTTCATAATAAGCGGATCTGCAGATGTTGGAAATGTGTTTGTCAAGTGTCATGTTAGAGGTAATAATAACACCGAGGTTCCTTGCAGAGTCGGCGAAAGGGATGTCGACATCACCAGCTCGAACTGCTGTGGGATATTCTGTCACTCCAGCATTTCTTTTACTGAAGAGAAGAGCCTCTGTTTTTTCGTCGTTCAACTTTAGTCTGTTATGACCCATCCATGCTTTGACACCGGAGATGCAACTCTTCATGGTCATGATGCTGGCATGTACATCAGCTGGAGGACAAGAACTGTATAATTGGGTGTCGTCTGCATAGGACTGGGTGGAGACCATGTGAGCATGAATGAGTGGTGAAAGTGGTTTGATGTATAGGATGAAAAGGATAGGGCCCAGGACAGATCCTTGAGGGACTCCGAGAGACAATGCTGATGGGGGCGACATTGGTCAGCGACAAGTACACACTGATTTCTACCAGAGAGGTAGGACTGGAACCACGCCAGCGCCGACCCACAGATGCCGTATACATCATGGAGACGATTGAGGAGGATGGTATGGTCGATCGTATCAAACGCTGCGGAAAGATCAAGGACGGTCAGAAAAGACACTTCACCTCCATCCAGAGCAGACAAAATGTCGTTGAAAACTTTAGTCAGAGCTGTTTCCGTGCTGTGGAATGGCCGATATGCTGACTGGGAGTGAGAGATAAGGTCGTTTGAGTTGAGGTAGGCGAGAAGTTGATTTAGAACGACCCTTTCAACCACTTTTGAGAGGAAGGGTACTAGGTAGGTTGGAAACTGGGCGGTAGTTCTTGAGGCTGTTTGCGTCAAGGGTGGGTTTCTTGAGCAGAGGCTTGACTATTGCAGCCTTGAACAGCGATGGAAAGACTCCTGATGACAGACTGTCGTTTACGATCTGAGTGAGAGTTGGGAGCAGAACATCCAGGCAGTCAAGGAGAAGGTGGGTTGGTATGGGGTCCAGAGGGCAGGTAGTAGGTTTAGATTTTAATATGACAGCCTTGAGGTCTGACTGAGATATGGGCTGGAGGGAATGAAATGAACAGCATGGCAGGTTGTCAGCAAGGGCTGGAGGTCCACCTTGTAGCACCATCTCGTCCAGCTCAGCTCGAATATCCGCGACTTTGCGTAGGAAGTACTGAGAGAAAGCCTCGGGTAGCTGTGTGACAGGAACGTCAGTGGGAAGTGGCGATTCCTTGTTTCGACCAGTCAGTTTGTTACAGATTTCAAAAAGCTTTTTGCTCGAGGAAGAGTTGACAAACTGTGCTTGAAAGAAGGATTTCTTAGCTGCATAAACTAGCATGGAAACAGAGCGTTTCGCTGCAAGATATAGTTGTCTGTGTATGGTGAGGCGTGATCTCAGCCAGAGCCTTTCTGCACGACGGCGCGCACACTTAGCCTGACGCAATTCGTCATGGATGGTCGGGTACCAGGGGGCTGCCTTTAGCGGGTGTACTCGACAGCGCCGGGCAGGAGCGTGTGCATCGAGCGCTTTACGAAGGGCTTTATCAAGCTCAGCAATCGTGAGAGGACCGCACAACATGTTCTGTAGGTCTGTTTTGAAACTGCCCAGGTCCATCAATCGAATGGGGCGTGTGGTTATAAACAGCTGAGTTGGCTTCGGACATTGGATGATTAAGTTAAACTGAACACAATAATGATCTGATGATAACGTCGTGGAGACTGTAGTCGACTCTACAATGCTGTCCTCTGGTCTGTGAATGACCCAATCGAGAATGTGGTTTTTTACATGCGTTGGATGGGTGACAGACTGGGTGAAACGAAAAACATCAAGCAGTTCACACATCTTGATTGTGAGCGGGTGATTAGAGTCATCAAAGTGCGTATTCATATCACCAAATACTACGGCAGATCCGCCAGTAATGTTGCAATAATCTAGTAAATCGCTGAAGTCCGAAAGAAACATCATGTCCGTCAACTTGTTTTTTCTGCTGGGGGGTGGTCTATATAAACAAAGCAGATGCACCAATTTGCTTGAAGCAGCAAGCGCCACCTGAAGACACTCGAACGACGGGTGTGGGAAAGGCAGTGTGTTGCTGAAGGAAACACAGTTTGAGAGAGAACATTTCTAGATAGCTGCAATTCCGCCGCCACGTGTAGCACGGGGAAAGGAGCTAATAGAATAACCCTGTGGGGTCAGGTCTTGGCATACAACTTCATCACCAGTTTCTCTCAACCATGTCTCCGTGAAAAACATAATGTCAATCTCTTTGTCCCTGACGTATTCCACGATCTCAGCGCGTTTAAGAGCTTGTTGGGCAGAGGAGACTGACTGGGCAATGAAGAGAGCGATATGAAGACCCGTGAAAATCCTAGACGAAACAGAAGTGGCAATACGAGCCTTGTGACTTCTAGGAGATGGGTGAGTGGCGGTTTTTCTAAGCCTGGGTGTCCGCCGTCGCCCCCTGTGAGCTTTCTTTGTCGGACAGTGGAAGCACGGGAGATGACGACAGTGTATGTCGACATCATGCAGGGTCCGACAGAGCGACGAACAAATGCTGGAGGTTGGAGGCAAAGGAGACAGCCTCGGTACTTGATCTGAAACGGAGCGATGAAATGTCGAATATCCGCTCGAGATAGCAGTAGAAATCAATTGATCCCTGGTGTAGCAACGACGGAGCTTACACGAACAGCCGTAGGAGTGTAGACAATCAACCGTGGTCGCAGTCGTTGGCTGTTGCATAGTGGAACTGCTCAGCGAGAAGTAAGTTGGCTGAACAGCACGCAGAGTGCTGTGTGTATCTTAGGCACACTGTGGATACACAGAGCTCCAACACAAAAGTAGAAAGTTGTTTCAATTACAGACTACAGGGAAAGCCATGGTACATACATAGAGACTACAGGGGAAGTCATGGTACATACATAGAGACTACAGGAGAAGTCATGGTACATACATAGAGACTACAGGGGAAGTCATGGTACATACATAGAGACTACAGGGGAAGTCATGGTACATACATAGAGACTACAGGGGAAGTCATGGTACATACATAGAGACTACAGGGGAAGTCATGGTACATACATAGAGACTACAGGGGAAGTCATGGTACATACATAGAGACTACAGGGAAACGACGAAAAAACGACAGACAATGGACAAGCGACGGAGACGAGTGGACAAAACAAAACAAGTAGTACAGTCAAGTTGTATCCGAAAAGTGCAAGAAAAACTGGTGACTGCCGTTGGAGTAAAATCTATCTTAAATATAAAACAAGGGAACTGGACCAAGCTAAGACATGACAAAGACAAAGACAATCTACATGTTTCGGGGCACTACCCCTTCATCAGGACGACACAAAAACGAGTGAGTGAGTGAGTGAGTGAGTGAGTGAGTGAGTGAGTGAGTGAGTGAGTGAGTGAGTGAGAAGGAGAGAAGTCGTTACCAGTCACTTTATTGTGACGTAGCAAACCGTGTAAGAGACGCTAAGTAAGCTTAATTCGCTTCCGGATTTATTCTCTCTCCGCCTGCCATAGCACGGACGTGGGGTGGGGGCGCTGTTGACAAAGTCAGCCTTTAGACTGTTTGTTGGGGCCGGGCGTGAGCTCGTTGGGTTTGATACAGAGCCCGACAGCGAGTGAAAGATGCAATGGATCTCGCGTTCAGGTCTGGCAAACGTTCGCCTTTTCTGTTCGCCTACTCCCGCAAACAGAAACAGCTAACATGAACGTAAATTGGCGGCGCACGCAAATAGCAAGGTCTGTAGTCGCAGTTATTGTTTATTCGCTGGATGGTCATACCAAGACGAAATCACTATATATATATATATACTCTCCGGAATCCCTTCTCATAAATTTAGACTGTATCTATACCACATTGCTCAGCCTGTATCACTTTTATGCTAATTTCTTTCTGTTGCCGTATCAGCAACTCATTGTCTGGTGATCCCATAGTTTCGTTTCATAAACTCTTGCGCTCACATCTGTTACTGATTAACATAATCACTTTATACGACCTTTTGTCTCTTCCACACTTAAGCCTCCACTTACTATTACTGTTGATGCCATTACATATCCTGTGCTGAAAGGCTGTAAAAACTCTCAGAAGAGGTGTTTAGACATTACTCACGTTTGTGTCCGCCATCTTTATTGGCCTAGCAAGCACCTTCGAAGTCCGTTCGCTCCGTTAGGCCAACGTTTGGTCACGTAACCCCCTCGTTTTACGTTCAAGACGGCAAAACAGGTGAACGGTGCGTACAGTTGTAAACGTCTTGCCGACCTGAACGCGAGGGAAGTGTCACCTCTTACACGCTCTGCTTCATACATCACAAGTTCAGGCAACAGCTTGTAACGCCAGTACCGGCCGCACGGCTATCACTTGAGGTTTTCAAGTGAGTTACTGAACGGGCAGACAAACAAGCAAACATAAACAAAATTTCTCTCGCACGCACACCCACATCAATGGGGGGAGGGGGGAGAGGCAGACAAACACACATGCATCCAAGCCTTAACACAATCGCACACAGATGCATACACAAATACAAAGTGCACGCACGGTCACGAACTTGCAAACGCTGTACCCCTCCCTCTTTCTTCTATCTCACAACATGCGGTCACACGCACACAATCTTTTGTCTCTCTCTTCCCCCCCCTCTCTCTCTCTCTCTCTCTCTCCGCGGTTAGCGTCACACTAGATTGCTTGCGGCAGTACACGGTAACGCTAAGATGGCTAGCGATTATGTAGTCGGAGCAGAATACTTGCGTACGGAACGTGAGATGAGGAAAGAATTTAGAGAGATAGCTCGAGATGAGGGATTAGAAGGTAATGAAAGTAAAAAGTACGTGAATGAGAGAATCCCTGAATGGAAGAAAGAAAAGAGAGAATTTGAAGAACGAGAAAGGGAAGAAAGAGAGAAAGATAGGCAACACGAGTTAGCAATGGCGAGGTTAAAAATTAGAGAAGATGAGGATAGGTGGAATGGTGCAGGCAATTCTTCAGCCGTAGAAGTAGGCGATAGGCACGATGAAGGACGCCGCAGATTGCCACTGATCAACATGCTCCCGTTCGATGAACGAGCTGACCGCATCGACGAGTACCTGAAGACTTTCGAGCGCATTGTGACAGCAAGCAGCGTGGAGCGCGGCGGTTGGGCAGTCATTCTGACAGGACTGCTGTTTGGATCAGCCAAAGAGGTGTGCAACGCGCTGCCCGAAATCGAGGGCCAGGACTACGAGGCGCTCAAAAAGGCGCTTTATCTGCGTTACGAAGTCAACGCTGCAGGATACCGTCGCCAGTTTAATTAGGCAGCGATCACGTTGTTAGTTTCCCCCTTCTTGACACATTTTTATGTTGTTGTAACTCTAGTTAACGAGCAGACTAGCAAAACACATAAGCGCCATACCCCTAGACACGACAGAGACAATACCCCACAGGGTCCCGATCACATTACGGGCACCTGAGCACATAGTCTACATACCACTGTCTGCTGCCAAACTTGCCCTGTATTCGCTGTATTCTTTGGTGACCCGAAGAAACGGTGACTCGGGAATTATATTCGTGATCCCTTAAAATGTTATACGTGTGGAGGAGTAGGTCACTTTCCTAGAATCTGCTCTTATAGTTACCCCGTCAACAGTCACCAGCAAGAACCGAACAACCAGCAACCAACAGCAACCATGCAGCGTCTGGGCTTACAGACAGTGCTAAGGAAAGCACAATTAGACTACATAGGAATCCGCGGATTCGCCGAGTTTGCCCCTGATTCCGACTTCACAGCGCCAGAGTCGGTAGGGGACACGACCACCGCGAACCCCCCCCCCCCCCCCCAGCCAGACGTGCGCGACGGGAGCCAGCACGTCAGCCGACGGGTGTGGGTGGGTGGTGTGTGCGTGTTAGAGAGAGGTACGGACCTGGGTAAGACTGCACGCGTGTGGCTGTGTATGTCATTATATGGTTGGGGGGGGGGGGTATTTGCTGCTTAACGTCCAGCCGCAAACTATGTGCCTATCCGGACGGTGTTGCTTAGACAGAGTTTACGTGCTGCCACACGGGGGACTGATGTCGCAACACCGGCTTCAGTCCCACCCAGTCACATTATACTGTCACCGGGCCAACCAGTCCTAGTACTGTTGCCTGTCCGGCAGGGCAAGTACTAGATTGACAATTTTAACCACCGACCTCCCGCCTCGGAAGCGGATGCCTTAACCACTAGACCACCGAGGCGGTCGTTAAGGGTATGGGATGTATAAGGTTTAGTGAGTGAAATGCTATCCATGTTTTGCTAATATGGAACCATTTTGTTTGGAGGGGTATGTGTAACCAGTTCCTAGGTAAACTAGTTAGTAAATAGCAGGGACCGACCGATGGAGGACGGGGAGAGAGATACAGGCGAAGCGCTAGACAGTGGGCAGCTACTATTTATTTTTTCTGATTATATAGGAACTAGAGCCATATTCACCACGGAGCTGAACCTTAGGCTAGCGTTTATATATGTAAATGACATTATCTCTTTTAACGAGACGGCGGGTACTATTTGTTGTGATTTTGGCGGTTCGTTGCCTCCGGCCAGCCAGGCGCAAGCACAACTTTGCTGTTCTCTGGGAGGTACGCGCGCATAAAAATGTTGTCGGTTTATCTGGAAGAACAGTAGGTGCCTACACCTATATGATTTCGTCATGTCGAGACTGCGTGTCAAGGTGAGGATAAAGAAGGGGGTAGAGGAAGGGCTGTGTGTGTGTGTGTGTGTGCGGGGGGGGGGGGGTGGGAGTACTGGATTTAATTGGTATCAACTCAATTACTTGCTCAAAGTCTCTGACCCAATAAGTTCTAGACCCACAATTGCCACAAATGTTCTTGTCCCCTGCCCCAGCCCTTCTCCAGGCTACGCTTAACGAATGTTGCAGAATGAGAAATTATAATTCTGAATGTTAGGCATGAACTGTCTCTCTCTCTATATATATATATATGGGACTGTCTTGTAGCTGATCAAACACGTTTACTTCCAAAGAAGAGCTAATGAAATGCTAGCAGCATATGCAGGCTAGCATCCCACATATACAACGAAAACACCATTCATGATTTAACAAAACAAGCTGAACAAATTGAGCTAGTTCTCATTTCTTAAGAATACAGAGTCGTGCGTTCGTGATTGTTCATATAATCTTTTAAAAATTTAGAAAACAGGTCTTATTTCCAGTCCGACATTTTTCTGCTGTGCGCGATCAAATATTCCACGTGAGATCGGACGGCCAATCAACAAGATAGGCGAACCTGCTCGTCACGTAGCCAGCACACTCTCCCCCCTCCCCCGCAGGCGCCGTCTAGCGCTTCCCTAGCGACGCGAGCGATCTCGCGAATCGCTTTTTCGCATGCACATTCACGGGCACACGCTTTCTGATAGTGCATGCCTTTCGAGCACTAAAGATTCTCCCTATCATAATCTGCCTGCCTGCCCTCCCTTTACCAACCCGGTAGCATACTTCAGCAGCCTACAGTCCTCGCACGGTCTGTGCTTGTAGCGCCGTCTGTCGAAAGCCTGTAGTTGGGCTTTGAGTGCGTGCAGTGGCCTTACACTTCCTTACACATTTCTTCGGCAGAAGAACAATTTTCTGAAGAAATTTCTCTCAGTCAAATTACTGACATGGCTTTTACACCACAGCATTGTCTGCGACCAGTGAACCAGGTGATCTCTTCTTTGTGCACTCAAGGTAAGGTACATGATTTCTGTTTCTCGGAGCATTTTCTGTGCCTCAGTCTCCTCTTTCTCTCTCTCTCTCTCTCGCACATATTCACGTCTTTGCTTGTTCGTTTGGATTTACTGTCTTCCATTCTTTCTCAGTCTGCATCGATCTTCTTTCCCCTCGCCTCCCCTCCATTTCGCATCTAAGCCCTTTCTGTTTTCCTCCCTCGGCCTCTTTCTTCGCTTCTCGATCCCTCTTTCTCTCTCACTGCCCCCCCCTCCTCCCACTAAATCCATCGCCCTTAGATTCCCTCGCTGGTAATGGACAGCCCACCTAACTGAAGACATTGTCCCGTTAATTGTCAGTGTTACATGGTACTGGACCAACGGCCTACCTAAATAAAGACAATTTCCCATTAATTGTCGTTGTCACACGTCCGCACGTCTTTGGCTATTGCGACATCTGCTTCCTGCTGGCATCGTAAACCAGCGTAAATGGAAAGCGAACAGGTGAACACATGTCACATCAGACCACACTACTTCCACAATCCTCACAGCCACCTGCGGCTTCCAAGGTCATGTGCGCGTGCACCTTGTGGGTGGGTGCGTGCACTGATGTGTAAGTTAATCTCAAGTCATTGTAAAGACAGCAAAGAGTGGGGTGGGCGGGGTGCACATACCAGTCGGAAAAACATGTCCCTAACCTCTTTCCCCACATTAAAAAGTATACAGTTTAAACCATATGTTTTCTGAGGTATGTCCTCAGCATGCAGGGCAATGTTGGCGGATGGTCGAAAATATCGTTCCAATAATGGCTGATTTCGACGTGCATTTTGGGTCGGAGATGAAGGGGGAGCCCAGCCCTTGCTGGTGCGACTGCTAGTGGAGGCAAACAGATCTGTACTCATGCCCACTCTATCTGTTAGGCAGGTGCCAATGGCAACAGTAGAAGCACGTGTTTGTGTGTTTGTTCAGCCGTACTCGCTACATACCCCCTTTAACCTCGTCGATAATGGGGTGTTGTCTCGTTTATACCCGTCCAGTTCAAATGCACCCGAGGTAAGTAGCACTACAGGAGCTGACCTACAGATCTAGATACGCATGCCTGACGTTTGCTGACCCACATACTGTCTGGCCTAACGACGGAACCATTCGTCGGCTTTCGGGGTTAGTTGGCAGCTTTCAGCATGTGATCCGGACACTAAAAGCGAGTTTCATCGGTCGTAACATATTGTCACGTGTGAACGGTCCGTAAAAGGGGGACCCTTGTGAATGGGGGATGCGAAAGTGGCCTTTACGTGCTCAGATGTCTGGCTTTACTAGCCTTTCAATCTCTTTTTCCATTTCAACTATCGCAGCTTATCTTTCGATAACTAAGAGCATAAGTCCTCATTTTTTCTTTATTATTTATCGCAGCTTAATTAGTTGAAGAAATCAAAATTTAAAGTTTGCACATATGCAGTAAAAACCGCATGGTCACACCGGCCGGTCACGAGCAGTGCACGTGCCATCCCCTACATCTGACCCAAATGACCTAGAACACCAACAGTGCGCACGCTGAGCAGACAAGAGAGATAATCTTGTTAATATCTTCCCAACCTCCAGTTAATAAGGTACCGTGTAAACGCTTATCACTTCCGTACAGCAGGATTGAATGCTGCAGGGTTCTGCCTGTGGAGCTTGACGACATGCGCGCGCACATCGGACGAAAGCGAAAGCTGCCGCCATCTTTGAAGTACAGTGAGCGAAGCAGCACGAAGAAGAGATCACGGAGAAAGATGGAAAGATTGCTAAGCAACATACAATAGAAGTATTTAGGTCCACTTTCGATGAAGCAAGGAATCGACATGCCGACAAGATTTCGGTTATTGGCTGCATCGATCCTTAGGAATTGCCAAAGAAACTGTCGGAGACCGATATCAACAAATACAATTCTGTGTTGCAGACATTTTCAAGTATGTTGCACTTGGAACCTCTGCATACATTTCAGAAGAACTGAAAAACTTCCGAAGTATGGAGGCGTACCGGTTTTATGTAGCACGGTTTGTTGGTGATGTGTGTGGACTTTTTTTCGCCATCAGACAAGTACACGTACACGCTAATTGCAGCCACAGTAAGATGTTTACTCGGTTTCGTGTTCTCGGGGTGAGCGTTAAAAATATCAAGAGGAAAAAAGTTAAGGAAATAAAGATAAGATAAAAAGGTCAACGGGGAAAAAGTTAACGAAATAACGTCAAAGAAAATAGTCTGACCTTTTTATCCATGCATCGGGAAAACAAACCCCTCAAACCTTTGGTTCCACTATTTCCCCTTTACTTATTTTCTCTATTACTTTTTCTTCTAATGGTCTGTGCTCAGAATAGGATATATGAAATAAGGTCAATCATTATAACGGCCACGGTGTAGAGCCCTCCTTTGACAAACAACTGATCAAGGTTCCTGCCGCGGGGCACCTTGTGACATCTCTGGTGTCTCTGGGCGCTTTGTGACATCTCTGGTGTCTCTGGGCGCCTTGTGACATCTCTAGTGTCTCTGGACGCTTTGTGACATCTCTGGTGTCTCTGGACGCTTTGTGACATCTCTGGTGTCTCTG
>SMGT01010269.1:350678-374878 GCA_004794575.1 Lanistes nyassanus
GGGGGGGGGGGGGGGGGGGTAGCGAGCTGTGTGTCTGTCACATTGTGCAAATGCGTGCGAACTTTGTAGTTTGGTTTGGCGCATTACAAAATAAATCATTATTTTGCTAATTCTATTGTGTCTCGTATACTGCTCAATCAACGTGTAGCTACTCATAATTTTTTTCATTCATCATGCAGTATGTGATCCTCGTTTCTACAGTCGCACCCAATCCTTACGAAGACAGTTGCCTTGCAACATCTCATTTTAAAAAATTTTTTTAAGCCAGGACAAAGAAATAGGTGTCTGCTTTTCCTTTCTACTTCAGAATGCTGTTTTACTGTATAAATTTCGACAATTACTAGAATTAGTGCTTTACAGTGCTGGTAGATGTGTGCCATTATAATTGTTCACCACTCAATAGTTAGCAACTTAGATGAGGGAAAGGCAATAAGTTAGCACATTGTAGCAAATCATAATTTTTGGTTGTTTTCCTTGAATTTGCTGAGAAATTGCACTGTTACTACTTGATAAATGACATCTAATCACCAGCGCTGGAACTGATTTTCAGTATTACCTCATACGCAGCAATGACAGTTAACGGCTCGTAGTGATTACTCAAACTGTGATGTACGTGGTTCTTGTGCGGTTTTCACCAAATTTTAAGAAAAAGATGATCATATTATTACTTCTGATGTCTAGGTGGATATGGCAATGGAAGTAAGTACAATTAAAATGACTGCATCGGGATCTTTTAGCACAGCAAACTCTCGAAGTCAGTGTTGACAGCGCTACTCATCTTAAAAAAAGGCATGTTTTGTCTCTGCGAATTTTCACGAGGCACAGCTTGTTGATTTTTTCCTTTTTGGGGAATCCATGGAAGGACAAAGTTGGGCACTTGTAACTTATTACAAACACTGAGGTACGCAACAGATTCGAAGAGATTTTAATTCTTCGTAGGAAGAACTGACACAGTGCAGCCACGTTACATACAAAAGAGAGTCGGCTGGCAAGGCCGGAAGTTCGCTCACCTCCAAAAGTTCAAGGGTCACATGCATGCATAATTCTCCGAAAGGCTTCATATTAGTCCACTGAAAAATTTGCCAAATTCTGCATTCCCAGGGTTTAAAGGGATCTGGGCAAGCGGTCTGTCGATATCAACGCAGCTCGGGGTGCGAGACAGCAACGAGGCATCCTGGACGCAGGTGCTGGAAGTCTTGGAGTTCATGAACGATTCCTGTGACATCCCCATTCTAGTGGACGCCGACACGGGCTACGGCAACTTCAACAACGCGCGGCGATTAGTCAGAAAACTGGAGGACAGAGGCATAGCGGGTACTGACGTCAACAGGGCACTTTTTTGCATAGTCATGATGTGCGGGTTTGTGTGCATGCACGGGTGTGTCTGCATTATTGCAAATTCCTTAAGGCCTTAGCTTAACTGGCCGAATATGCATCCTTGTTCGCTGAGCTTGGCCTTATACGGCAAACACGGACAAACTTTCCTGCTGAGAACTTTCTTGTTGAGAACGACCCTGAGCGAGTGATGTGTATGTGCGAGTGAGAGTGCGCATGAGGGAGAGGGAAGGATGCAGTGGGAATGGAGGGAGGGGCAAGAGCTTCGGTGAAATAAAGAAGCAGTCTAACGACTGTCTGTATATGGAACCACTTACTTTCAGTGTCAGGGATTCACAAGTGCTGCTCGTAAAACCAACAATAAAATAAAATGACAGGGACAATATAACTGTGCACGTGTTCGTGCGGTGCTTCGTGAATAGGTTAGGGACAGCGACACTGTGTGTGGGGGTGGGGTGGGGATTCTTTTACGCGTCTGCGCGCGCGGTTGCGTGTGCATGCTCTTAACTCTAACGATTAGACTTCTTGCTGTCCAGGTGCTGCCGTTGAAGACAAACTATTTCCAAAGACAAACTCTCTACTAGACGGTCGTCAACAGCCTCTAGCAGATATCAAGGAATTTTCTCTGAAAATACAGGTAATTTGTACACATCATACTAAGGAATTTTCTCTCAAAATACAGGCGATCTTTACACGTCATACTTAAGGATGTTCTCCCAAAGCCAGATGGTTTTTTAAAACATTATGTTTATGAATTCTCTCTCTCTCTCTCTCTCACACACACACACACACCCGATCTTTGCACATCACTCTACTGATTTCCCCTAACTACACGAATATCCAAACATTTCAAGAAATTTCCATTCATGAGTGCATAAATAATACCTAAGCAAACGGTTTTCTTTTTAGTTAAGAATTTATTGTTGAGGCAAAGACTTTCAAGTATAATAACAGTTTCAGAATCTGGAGTACAAGTAAAGTTGTCGTTTACAACATGTTGTTATGGTGCTTCTTGTAGCTTCTATTGCGCTCCATATTTTATTTACGGCTCGCCATGTACATGGTGTATATTTTCTTTACATTGTGCAGCATAACTGAAATATGATTTGCTTAATTTTAGGACATGCTGCCTTTGCAAAGTGAAAAGTGTTTCACTTGAGAAATATTCTCAGCCTTACAGTTGTAACAGTTATATTTAACATGCAAGTGCAGCTGAGTAGAGGGGGATTGGCTAAGAGGTGGCGGGGGAAAACCAGTTACGCGGTGCTTGTCAGCTATGCAGATAGCCATGTCAGCTGTGTAGATAGCCTCCCACTATTCGACCTCTTTGAACAAATGCATTGGTAAAGCACTAACCCGACCGTCTTGCAGAGAAAAAAAATTCTTCAAACCTGAATCATGTGATTTCCCTACATGAAATCAACACTCGCAGGAGATGGAAAGGGAAAGCGGATGGCCGAGTGGTTAGAGCGCTGGCCTCCGAACACGAAGGCGCAAGTTCGATACCCGTGCATCGCAGCACACTTTCCCCCAGTTGACCCAGCTGAGAATGGGTACCCGACCCGATGGCTTAGGGAAAATAGATCAGCGAGGGAGAGGAGACTGGCACCGCGGTCACGATGGTGGCCCACAGAAAGTTGAAGTGGTGGTCTCACCTCACCCCACTACGACCCAAGGTCACGGGATGCCCTTTACCTTTACTAGGTGGACGCAGTTTCCTTTAAACCCAGCAAAATGTACTTAACATATTCTTCTAAAACAGCTAATAAAACGTGCCAGTGCCAGTGATTTCGCACTGTGCGGGTGGGGGGGGGGAGAGAGAGTGGGTCTGGGGGAGGGAAGTGTCACATGTCACTCCTAGGTTGTCACCTGTCACTCCTAGGTAAGCCTGTTCGCCCCTCCCTTTCTCGACACCGGGTAGGTGGACGCAATGTGGGTAGCTGCTCTAGGCCGGCCAGTACCGGTTTAATCGAGTTTAAGGCGTGAGAGCACAGGGTACTTAAGCTCGGAAAAGAGAGACACTCGTTTGGATAGACACACTCAGAGAGAGACACAGGAGAGATGAAGTAGGAAGACCAAGAGAAGCGGACACGTGTAGACCCACGGACCTCTGCCCCTCGCCATCTTAGCCAGAACGTTGAAAGAGCCTCAGCTAGCAATCACGCTGAATACACTGGGCTGTATTTCTTAGAGTCTGGGACTCGGGTCGATTTAAGATAGGTGGTTTTATCCTGCCGGAGACAGGAGACGTCATAAGCTAGAGGCCGGGCGATCGCCAAGAGAGGTATAGAGAGAAGTGCTGGTCCTGGAAGTGTCATAGCTTCATTGTCGGTCGTTGGATAGCTTTATAATTGTGTATCGCAGAAGTAGTGGTTCAATTGTGACGAAGAGTAGGAGCTCTGTTGTCGGTCACGTATTGTATTTGTGTATAGAGCGGGATCATAGGCCGTTTTTGCAGTTTGATTTCCCCTCTGGAGTTTGATTATCTTCTTTGTCTGATACCGCCTGGTATGACATAATCAGGCAGCGTCTTACCCTAGACACGAGCACGGTGATTCTCTGTAAATAATCTGTAGATATATTTGATGTTGTCGAGTCAATTAGTGTATAAAATATATGTTGAATAACGGTTAGCTGCAGTTGTGTCTTTTACGAGGGTGGGGGCTCTTGAGCAAGGAGTGTTTTGCCTGCGTGAGACTGAGCGAACGTGTCAGAGTATGAGAATCTTTACCCTCGGTAGATTTCTCTAGTTATTCGCATTATTTCATAGCGTCGTCACCCTTTGGTGAAGAAACCATTGACCTGAGGCAGTAAAGGTTTTGGTGACGATTGCTCAATTAAATCTACATTTTACGAGATCACCATAAAAGTTGTCCAGTAATTCTGGAGAAGTCGAGTCCAGTAAGTTAAGGTACGGCCAGGCATGTCACAGGAAGGAAGAAAGGAAAAGGGGAAGGAAGGAAGGAATGAATCTGCGACTGGGTTTCTGCGCTGGTGGTGGCTATGTGAAGTCTCGCTTGCTGGTCTATTTTCTGGCGTAACCGTTAGTTTCTGAATCCGACACTTTAACCACACATGCGGATTAGAAAATGTGCACTGCCAGCGCACACCTAACAAGAGTCATGCGGATCAAAGAATGGGCCCCGCTAGCGCACGAGTCGTCCAGATAGTCAGTTCCTTTTTTTTTTACCTACGCAAAGACGAAAAGGGCGAATAACTCTGATCGCGTAAATGCCGGCACCGAAAAGTGAATCAGGATAGCACGATATTGGCTACTCTAACTCCACTTGGCAGGTTTTTAAAAATAAAAATGCACAAATCACATTCAAATTACGTATTTGGATAACATATCACTGTTAGTGAGGCAGATATCCGTACGGATGGACTGGTAGAGGGGGCTACGGGTGGGGGGAATGATGGAGGAAAGCGGGAGACAGGATGTTATATAGAACGCATTGTAAGACATCCAAACCCTCGCCTACTTTTAAAAGTTCTGCTAAAATAGTACGTATGCTATGCCCAGGCCATGAAGGACACAGCACGTGACCCCGACTTCTGCGTGGTGGCGCGAGTGGAGGCGCTGATAGCGGGATGGAGCATGGAAGAGGCTCTCCGCCGTGCTGATGCTTTCCTGGAAGCCGGTGCCGACGCCATTTTGATGCATAGCAAGCGGAAAGACCCCTCACAGATAGAAGAGTTCATGCGGCTGTGGAAAAATAAGGTCTGCCTGTCAGCTGACCTTTCTGTTCAGATTGTCCTTCGTTAATCTGTACTGTGTATGTGTCTGCGTGTGCGTTTTTCTCTTTCGCATGCACCTATGTAGTTTTCTCCTGTGTTAACTGTGCTAGATCTAAAGTCTACAATGCGTGTTTGCACAGACACGCACATTAACTATAAAGATAAACAGCAGCTAAGACAGGTATGACAAAACTTGAGTGGGAGATGGAAGGTGAAAGAGTGGGAGAGATTGGGGTAACAGAAATCAAGAATTTCGGGCGGCGGTCTCGTCCTCGCGGTCCTGGCATTTTGTCCCATAAGTGAATGTGAAAGCAAGAAAATAAGTTAGAACTACGCGTTATAACTTATAACCGCTGGTTATGAAGACCATTAAATGTGAAGCCTAATTAAACTATCATTTTATTTTCTTAAATACTTAAAATAGGGTCCTGTTGTCCTGGTTCCAACCACCTACTACACGACACCCACAGACAAATTCCGCGACTGGGGTGCTTCTGTGATTATCTGGGCCAACCACTCTGTGCGGGCGTCGGTGCAAGCAATGCAAAAACTAACGGAAAAAATCCACCGAGAGCAGTCGGTGGCCAGCATCGAGAAAGAGGTGTGTGCTCAGTATCTCTTTGCAGCTTTAACAAACCATAGCAGTGAAGGCATGTTCCCTTTTTTCATTTAGAAAAATAGAACAGTGAGAATCAACTTACATTTTTGAACATGTACAGTAAGGTCTGCTATATAGCATTCATGTACAATGGATACCAGTGAGGTGGAAATATTTTAATCAGTCATCTTTAGTGAAAAGTGTGTTGTGTGTATGCATCTGTAAATGTGTTTGTGTGTGTGTGTGTGCATGTATGGAAATATACAATATTTAGGGGTAATATGATACACATACTTCGATGCCTGTTTGCACACCTGTGTCTCGCTTTCTCTTACCTACACATACCTTTATACCTGTTCTCCCCTGAACTACCTCCACTCTTTCTCTGGCTTACTACAGAAAGAAAAGGATGACATAGGAAAACACTGATATATATATATACTGTGATATAACAGCCCTAATCAGTCATTCAGTTATTTTTGCATTATTTATATCTTTTGTTTTCTGCCTACAGATTGCCAGTGTAAAAGAGCTCTTCCGGTTGACGCAAGATGATGAACTGAAAGAAGCAGAAGAAAAGTATCTTCCAAAAGCTCAATAAAAATACCTGTCAGCACTAACATTTAGAAAAAGGAATGGGACTGAAAAGTTTCCCGATGTGAACCCAGCTTACAAGGAAACAATCAGCAATGTCCTTGTATTTTTAGAAGTATCTGTTGTAGATATGGGTCCTTCTGCCATTTCAGTTAGGCAGGTGATAACTCAGTATTTTTTTTTTTCCTTCTTCTTCTTCATAATTTCTCAATCTGGTTTTTTAAAAATCTAGTGAGGACCTTTTCTGTCTGCTGAAAAATAATCAAAGTAACATTTTTGGCACAAAAATATTTCCTTCTATCATTGTTGTTGAATTTATTTGGAAAGTGTTTCCACCTTGCAGTTATTTTGCACTATGGGGATGGGAGGAGGGGAGGGATTTGTAGCGAGGGGTTCTGCAGTTGTGGTGTTCTCTGCTGGTAGTGGCTGGGTGAAGGTTGCAGATCTTTCTTCTGGCCGTGGTGTTGTGGGATCCTGGTCGATCCTACTGCCACCCCAATCCTAAGTACCATTTATTTCCACCTTTTAGATTTAACTTGGGTGTTACTTTAGTTCTCTATATTAGGGTTTTAATTCTGTCTACTCTACAAAAATGGGTTTTTCCTGAAGCCTGCTGGATTTAAGTTATTTACAGTTTTTTTTGAATTTTGTATTATTTACATATGTCTAAGGCCAAAAGAAGTGTTGGGGTTAAGGTTACATGGTTAAAAAAAAAGGGGGGTTGGTAGGTCAGAAGATTTTTTTTTTTGAGCCCTCATGGAGAGCAGGGAAGGTATCCATGTAGGCTTAGTGTAAAATTATGTCCCTTGTGAGATTTGTTTTTAGAACAGGTCACCAAAAAAAAAAAAAAAAAGTTTAGGGTCAGCAAGGAAAATAGGGTCATTTGAGTAACTAACTTCAACACATTTTTATTTATTTTTTTTTTTGGGGGGGGGTGACCATTTACTATCTGCATTGTGAGTTGGATTATATATTTCCATATCTTTTTTGGAGGGTTCAGTGGAGATTTTAAATTTAGGACCAGACATTCTTAAGGTCCTCCCTTTCCAGACTGCTTAGGTTGCACTCTAGCGGTACATGTGGGATGCTAAGTCTGTCCCTACATGTGTAGTTCACTGGATCTTTGTAAATCAGATGGTATTCACAGTTTAATCTTATACTTGCTACTATGGTTTGGTTAGCTCTGTTGGAATAATAAGAGCTTGTTCCTTGGTGATTCTTCTGTTTCTCTATTTCTCCCTTGGTGCCTTTATCTACCTTTTTAATACTTCATCCCACTGCAGCCTTATTACTGGTTTGATGGGTATTTTCTTTTATTCTACTGGAATGGGTACGACTATCTTGATGTTGGTGGTTGGGTTTGCTTTTATTGCTCGTTTAGCAAGTCTATCACAGTATCAGCATCCTCATTTACTTTGATTCCTTTGTGGGAAACTGCCCAGAGAAATTTGAATTCCTGTGTTATGAAGCCTTTTTTTAAAAAGGCTAGGATTTCATATATTTATGTATATTCTTTGAGATGAACAGCTTTGAAGTGCCTGTAGTGCTGACAAGAAATCAGAGATGACTAAAAATGATTTTTCTGCTGTAGTTTTCCTACTGTTTAATGCTGCCAACCTGAATGCTGCATGTATTGCTTTGAGTTCCACTGTGAATATGAATAAGTGGCTAGGAAGCTCGGCTGCAATGCTTCTGCCTTTGGCTGTATACATTCCTAATCCCGTCGCGTAGATGGTTGCATCAGGCAAGCTGTCCGTGTATATCTGAGAATCATCTTTGTAGGTAGACTTAATTTTGTGTCTGAATTCTGATAGCATTTTGCTGAGGCGGATTTCTGTGTTGTACTTTGTGAGATCAGTGTCGACCTTTGGTGTTTGTAATTTCTTGGACATATTTGTGAATCTGTGTGAGTACAAAGCTTCGATGCTAGTTTGTACACCTGATGTGTTTTCTATTTCCTGGGGATTTTTCTGGATGGTTGGTGGTGGTTTAGGTTGTCTTGTGTGGTGTTCTATCTGTTTGGCTGGATGATCTGTGGATAGACATTGTATTTTGTAACAGTAGTTTGCTACCTTAATTATGCTCTAGCTTTTTGCCCCATCTCTGCCAGATTTGGGGTGTACATGGGCACTCCTAACACTGCAGTGAAATGCCCCTATTAAGACTAAGAGTTTTCAAAATCAGGTCTTAATTGGGAGGGGTCTTAACAGAGAGTACATGAAGTGTAACCCACCATGGGTTGGTGAAAACATTTTATCTAAGAGGGGGTTGTAATAAAGGTTTTACTGTACTTTAAATGCCTTATCTTGTACAGATTGGAATGTTGCTATGTGACTTTAAGATGAAGTAATTAAAGAGGGGTGCTTCATACAGCAGTCTTGACATTATGTGGGCTTGGTAAAGGTTTTCATTGTATTATTGACTTTAGGTCTGTACTCTAGTTGTTCCCGGTGCCTGCTGTCAAGAGTTTATTCACATAGGGGACCAGTTAGAGGTCTTTGTAAAAATTGCTCCCAGAAATTGTATACGAGGGCTATAATTTATGACTGATTAAGTGTGGATATTCTGCTTTTTGATCAGGTTGTTTAAAATGTTTGCTTTGACTTTTGTTGCCAGATAGTTGGAACCCATTGTATTTTAGCCATATTGCTTTCTTCATTTAGGTCTTCCGAAATTTTTTCTTTTCCTAAGCACTAGGTTTTTGAGGGTTTGAGGTTTTACATGTCTCTTAACAAAGAAGTGTCATCAGCAAACTGTTTTAACATATTTGATGCATTTGGGCATATCCACACTCATAAGAGTAAAGGACTTAAAACACTCCCCTGAGGTACTCAGTTATCCAGGGTTACCTCCTTGGAGGTCCTGTCTTCTATTCTTACTTTGATTTATGAAAGATTTTATGAGCCAAATTACTTTTGGAGGAGTGCCTATTTTGAACAATTTGTGGAGCAACCCATCATGGCAGAGCCTGTTGCATGCCTTTTCTACATCCAAAAAACGATCCGTATAGGTTTTTTTTTGTCTGTCCTAGTGTTTGTTACATGTATTTCTTGTTGTGATGTTGTGTTCCAATTTTCTAAATCCACTTTGGTCAGGCAGGGCTGATATTATCTCACAAAATTTTTTTGGGCTATCTTGAACTAGTGTTGCTAGCAGTTTTCCTGCTGCCACCACTGGAGTGACATTTAATGCACTTTCTCTTTCCAGTTGTGACAGAACGAACAAAAACAAAAGTGAATACAAAACAAAAAGAAGAGCAACTGATTTTGTTATTGCAGTGCACTTGCATTTTATTTTTTGATGAGGATGACCACCAGTACAGTAGTTGCACATTTTTGTTTTGGCTGTACTGGGCATTGTGCTTCACTGCCGGACGATGCATGGGCTTGTCTCCCTTCACCATAATTTTTGCTACATGTATGGCTTTGCTGCTGCCTACTGTTTGGATAAGCGACATAAGTCTCAGCCTCCTAGCAGAGGAAAACAATACCAGGGGGCCATGTTAGATGGATACATGACATTTCTTCTGGAGCTTGCACTTGTTGCCAATATAAACAAAAACAATTTAGGGGACTGAGAAGTGTGTCCTGTCCTGGGGTTGGGGAGAGGGAGTTATGAGAGAGACAATATTTTATGTGCGAAAGTCTGCCCAGTAAGGAGCTTACTGTGGGAGTTCAAACCCTTACACACCTTATTACTGTAATGCAGGCAGAAACAATATAAACATATGGTCAGAAGATTGAAAAAATAATGAACTTGTGGTGGGAAGTAAAAACTAGGAATGCCAGTTTTGAATGTTCGAGTTTAAATATTGCATGCAAAACAGGACCTATGTGAACCTCTACCCAAAAGAAAAACTAAATGAGATTTTGTGCAGATGTTTGGCTGTAAGCATCACTATACCTCAATAATAATTGACACTGTGTCAACCTCATTTTATAACCATGGATGTAAGACTCAAATGTGTATTTTTGTCTTCCTGCTGTGGGGCCCGTGTCTACAAGGAAGCACATGCCTTCTCATAGACAGTAGTTAACGATACATCAGACTAAGGTTGATGTTAAGTTGCATGTGTAAGATTGTCTAAAATTGGGTCGAATTTTTGTTTCTGGGGATGGGGGGATGGGGTGAATGGATCCGTAAATTGCTATTGCTGAATAACAATGCTACACTGTGCTTTTTAAATGTTCTACTATAGACTGGCGATTTCCTTGGCAACATAGACATGGTTCAAAATATCTTTACAGTTTGCCTGAATTTAAAATGCTGTTCACTGCATGAAGTTTATAGCTTTATGGATCATGTGTGCCTTGTTCATGCAATATTAAATCAGTAGTCAGTCTGTGAAAGCATTGGCTTTAAAGTCCTCAATGTACTGAGAAATTTTTTTCAGTTTTATGTTACAAGATGGGATGTATGCACATGTATAATGTGTCTTATGTATGGGTACACTGAACTGTTTGTAACTTTTTTTGGTCAAAATGAAAGATGACATTCACAATCTGCTCACTTCCTTAATGGTCTATTCTGGAACAAATCACCTATCCTGAGGATATGGATCAACAAATACACTAATTTGCATATAAATATGCAAACCTGCCTGTAGTCTTCATAGAGATCCATTCACATTAGTGCTGCATGATTTCCCCCCCCCCCCTTTTATTTTTTGCAGCTTCACCCACTACACAGTGAAGCATTCCTAACAATGTGAATAACGATTCATCAAAGCCTTTCACTGACTGCAATGTCACTTTTAATGCAAGCCGGGTTTGGTCATCTAACGACTTAAAAACAAATGCTTCTCCCCATCCCCCAACCCTGAAAATGCACATCAGAATATGGTCTGGGTACTGCAGTGGAGAGCAGATGGGAAGCTCATCAATTTCTTTGAACTTAAAAAAAAATTATAGGTGCATGAATGCATTAGTTTTTGAGTTTAGTTCATTCCATTAAATTAGACAGCCCTTCTACGACTCCTAATTCTTGAGACACAGAAATTATTCCACAAGTTTGATGCACTGACTTGTTTTATGTGGCTAATAAAATCTACACAAAAATGCCATTGAAACTGAAAGCTGTGTTCCAATTCATTTTTGCCATATCTGATCATCATCCCTTTTATTCAGAGCAATCAACATCCACAGTTTTACAGCATTTCAACCACCAAGAACCTGCAGTACTGCTGCAACTCCTTAGCCATCCAAATAAACTTGTCAATGTAGTTGGGGTTCCTGCTGTAATACACAGAACGTTACACCACATCCCAAACAAAATAGTCTTCTCTTCAAGAGTTTACTCTAAAGTCTATATGAGAAGCATAACATTTATGATAGTTGATTTGCCTTTTCAAATACTACCACATCCGTTCAAATCACAAGCAGCTGAATAGCCCATAATCCATATTTAATGCAGTCCATTCAACCAGTAACATCAAATAATGGCCATGATATACACATAACAGATACATTTTTACATATGTACACGCAAGTGGTGGAGCTCAACAGTTCCTGTCTGTCCCTTGCTGCATGTTAGACTCACAACAAAGATGGAAACAGTTCTGTGAAAGACTCCTCCCAAGTGTCATCTCCCAGCACTGAAGAAATGTCGCTGTTGGGAGAAGGGGCATCACTCATATCAGAACTGATGCCTGAATCACTAAGTTGTTCTTGGGGAGAGTCTTCATACACAGTCAACTCAAGAGGGCTGTCTCTCTCAGAGCTGCTGATGCCAAACGTGTGTGTCAGGGGACTGCTGCCTGGACTTGAGGTTCGCTTCCTCTTGCGTGTTGCAGTCATATCTTGTGTGAAAACTGTGTGTGTTTCCATGTTCATTATTTGATGCTGTGGTTCAGAACGCACTTGGTATTGCTGAGCCTGCTGCCCTTGATGCAGAGCTTGATCTTGAAGACAAACCTCAGAAGTCTCTAGTTCTGCCAGGCCGAGAAGGCTCTCAAAGTCCAGGAACTCAGCACTTGGGTCGTATCCCAAGTCACAGTCATCGCCAATCGTCTCTGGGCCAACATTAGTTCTGATGGACTCTGGGGCACACTCCATGACTCCGTCTGCTGCCTTTGGCAGAAGTGACACCATGCTGCTGCTAGAGCTGTCCCACTCACTGGATCCAGTGGTCAAGACCAGAGATCCAGCATTGCCCACATTTGTTGCACAGGCTGTTACAGGAACCTGGCTGCAAGAGACCACCCTGGGCCTGGCAGACAACTCGAGTTCTTTCCTAACTGAAGAGGGCTGCAAGAGGTGGGGCTCATGCATACCACTGCAAACAGTATTGCTGGAAGAGTTGGAATTACTACTCACACTGGGAGAAGGAGGCTCCTCTTTGTAGTAGATGTGGTCAAATTTTATCAGTTCATTGAGGGATTCCAACTCTGCTGCTGTGGGCCCCACCAATCCTGTGTTTTGTGGCACCTCTCCAAAGTTGGCTCCAGAGCTGTCATGCTCTGTGAAGATCGTCGAGCCGGACGTGTCTGTTTGCGCTTGCGGCTTGATCCCTCCACTTTCTGCAGCGAGCTGTTGCAGCAGACTAAGCAGAGCATCAGACTGCACAGAAAAGAGGCAATTATGTTTATGCAGCCGATTCAGAAAAAAAAAAACAAACTGAGGACAAATGGAAATTATATGGAATCATGGTGCAAGAACTTCTTCCTAAAATTTTAATAGCATGACCCCCCCCACAAAAAAAAAATCCTGAACAAAAAAGCCTTAACATTTAGAAGACTTGAGATGCCAAAATATTAAAAAAAGAGTAAGGATGATTGTGTTTGATAAAATCAAGATCTCCAAAAATTAGCATAATTTAGGAAATTATAAAAAAGTCATTGCTACCTGATCAGAATAGTGCACAAAAACTGATTGCCAACGCTTAAACAATATCAGTAACATTCTGCAGCATACAGGAGTTTCTGTCCTCCAGACTAAAGGACTGTAGTCTTATATCTTGTAAAAAATAAAATTGTTTTCAAAAATGAGATAACTTCTGTGGACTCTTTTCCTCACCTCATTGTCAGAGCACAGGCCGCGTAGTGCATCATCAAGCGAGACAGAGCCTGAATCTGTTCCTTCGGCAGAGAAACAACAGGTGCTGCAGACCCGGGGGAATCAGGTTCTGTCTTGCAATACAATGCACTGGCGTCTGTGGTGCTGTGGCTGGCTGACTTTTCTGTGTTCACGGTTGGTGCGGCTGCTGGTGTGGACAAGCGCTTTTTTAATCGACAGTTCTCCTCCTGAAGGGAAGTTCGGCTGACCCGCAGGTCTGCATTCTCTTTCATCAGCTGTCTGTTCTGTTGTTGCAGCTCTGCAACTTTCTCTTCAAGCTCCACCATCAAGGCCTTTTTTCTGTCGCGTGCTGTCTGCGCTGCCACACGATTTTTTAGCTTCCTGAAAGTAAAGACAAAGACTGTAGTCCTCAAATCCTTTTAATAATATTGCACATCTTACATTGTCTCTCATCACTGTTACTACAACAAAAGCATGTATTTTTAGCTACATTTCTGCTTTACCTAAAAGTAATCGCTCTTTCCCGCCTCCAGTCAGAATATTTGCTGGCTTGCAAGGCCTCTAAAATGCGTGCGTCTTAAAAATGAAATACAATGTAGTCTGAGGTATTTAATTTAGCAAGAGATGCATTAATAATATTAGCAGCACAAATCAGACCAAGCAAAGCATTATATAAATAAGACTAACAAGGAGTAAGAAAAAATATGCAGGAACACAAAGTGCGCAAGAATTGGCAATCGATCTGTAGCGTCTGATATAGATCTACATCTACAGCTGCATAAAAAAGCCGACCTCAAAACGCTTGAAATATGTTACTTTCGGCGCGCCATCGCAAGGGCAAGAAAAGATCTGAAATTCACACATCGGTCGAACGCGCCAATTTTTTTTTCTTCAGCGCTCTGCGTCATTGCCACGTCAGCGTTGATCAACATGGGAACAGTTCCCGTATCGACATTTTCACATCCTGGTTCTAGAACTTACCACGCCCACCAAAACAAAAAAACAAAAAAACACAGCCACAACAAATGAAACCAATCGTTTTCAAAAATATACATAAACCACATATTCCAGCCAAATATAGCCAAACATTTGGTTTTCATAATAAATGCTGGTTACCTTCTTAAAATTTTTTCATCGGCTGACAGATGTGTCAGCCTTTTTCTCTTCCTGGGCTGCCCACCGCTATCAGCGAACACTTCTCCAATATCTCCCATCGCGAACGAGTTGGCGCCTTTCGTTCCAAAAGCAGTAATGACAATTGCTTTCGACGGGAGTAAAGACATTTTCACAGTCCAAGTGTATAGCTGGCCGGCATCTAGATGTCAAAACATTAGCCGTCAGGTTGAAAATAGCGAGACTCCAGCCTTCCTGTCATCTTTCCTGCTTCGTCCTTCCCAAATGACGGCAAAGGTTGATGTGGTGCTTGTGGATTGGTCGTTTCTTAGTGACGTCATATGACGTTTGCAAGCTTTGATTGGTTGAAAGAATACAACAGAAACTAAACAGCTGGGGCCCAAAGGTAGCTTCACAAGCTGCCTGCTATGTGTGTACGGCGGATGTTCTAATAATAGCAGCCCAGGCTTACGCAGCTATCCAGTGTACACGCATGATGAAATCAACAACGTTTATTTCGTTGACTGCACCAATAACTATAGCTGATCGTGCATCAGATTTGCCGAACTTCACGACAGCGGAAGACGTAAAGTGAGAGGTTGAAACTAAAATTATGTCCTGGCTACAGGCATTTATTCCCCGAATTTCAGTTAGCGACACCACGAAAGGTGCAGATGTAGTATACACGGATGTGCTTGCGTATTGCAACACATCACACATACGAAAGTTAGGCAAAGTAGATTTAGGAATAAAGCGCTTTAAAAGTACAATTACTGTTAAAAGGTTAATCGTTGTAAAGTTAATTATATTACTATACACTTTTTAAGTGATTCATATTCATAATTGTATACCTTTTATGTGTCTATTAATTTCCTTATTACTGGGGAAGGCTGGTAAAATACCAATAACTTGATCGCGCATGCTTACCACCTAACAGATCCAGCTCACATGATCGCTTTTCACATTATATGTATACAAGATTACAAACTAGGATATGTCAGCGTATATTTTGTGACCATGGTATAGTTTCGGCTACAGAATATAATATAGTTTAGATTAGTTTTTTCAATTCTGCACAGACTGGTGCGAATCTCTCTGCTCCCCCTTTATGTGTGTGTGTGTGTGTGCGTGCGCGAGCATGCATGTGTGCGTGTGTGTGTTTTTGTGTGTATTGTGTTTGAGGATCCGGAGCGCGCGCGCGCGCGTGTGTACGTGTTGGAGATGGGGTAAGGTCTAGCTGTGCATGAGCATGAACGATATTTATCAGCTTTTAACGCAAGATAGCGAAGCGTGACATCAAATTTGACGAAATCTCTGTAGACGTCGGTGATAACAGTCCACACTATAGCTCTGTAACAATGTAAGAAAGACATCGAATTTTGGAGTGGGCGGGTTTGGGGGTGGGGGTGGAAGTGTGATATAGTGACCTGACATAATTTGTAAGACTTCACTCAAGAACGACCAGAGCTACTGACAGATCTTCACCTCCCAGGTGCGTGGGATGGGGGTGAGGGGCGGTGTCAAAGTCAAATATTACAATGACGATAGCAAAGTTGTCTATATTCGGTTGTCGAACATATCAAAAGGATGAACGGACTGTCAAGATGTCTGTTGTGTTCCTTTAAATCTCCGAACCCCCCTTCCCTAAATCAGTGTGTAAATCTCGCAAACTGTTGATCCTCCCTCGCCCATAGTTTAGAAGAAAGGAAATCTAGAACATGTCGAATGGACATAAAAGGGTTAACTTACGCAGAATGTTTTGGACTCCTCAAAGATTGTTACAGCGACCCTTGACTACTCAAGCCAGAATAAAGGCCACGCTATTTTTTTTCTCTCTCTCCTTTACCCTCCCGCTTCCCTCTGTTCCTTTTCTATCACTAAGGTTCTTTTTCACGTACAAAATGACACCAAACCACACGTACAATAGCCCAAGACTAGCCGAGACGGAATTTGAGGTAAAAAAAAACCCATAAGCATAAGCATTAACACTAGACTAGATTCGCCATAAACATCTGGTTGCAGCTGCAGTAGAACACCGAGGCATTATATATTTACCAACAGCTGTCCTTACATTAGTTATATCTTAACGCGGCGGCTGGTGGGTGGGAGGGCTGCTTGGTTGGATGGTTTACCGGGAAAGTGACTCCAGCTAGCTGTGATTTCGCACTGACGGACAGAGTCCTACGGAGTTAAAAATCCAAAAGGTATAGTTTGCTTATGCAGTATAATAATAAAGAGATGGCCAGTGTAGAGAGGCTGCTTAGTGCTTGGTGCATGCCCACTGATGCCTCGGCACATCTAGATTCGTGACCAGAATATAGTGCTACGGGCTGTTTTTTGCTGACGGTGTCTCAAGGGGACGAACTATTTTTATTCTATAGGTACATATTTCAACAAACACAAAGACTAGAAGTACTTAGATTAAAAAAGCGCAGACTCCATCACTCGCAAAAAAATGCGATAAGCCACAAGTACCCGGCACGTGCTCATAAAGTCCTGTCCTACCTGTAGACAGTGCATTTGCTGAAGGCATAGAAGGTAAGATGAACGAAAGCCTTATTTGCGCTTAGCTTGGTGTTTTCAAAGACAGCTTACCAGACGCTTCACACAAATTTCGAGAAGTGTCTTTCAAAGGCCAGTCTTAATTGTTATCTCTGTCTGTCTGTCTGTCTGTCTGTCTGTCTGTCTGTCTTTCTGTCTGTCTGTCTGTCTCACCTACACAGGCACAGACACACACACACACAAACATGCACTAGCAGATAAAAAGGGCATGATAAATATGTATACTTAGGTTCATTACCAACTCCATAGATTATTATGATGATAGCTATTTCCCACTTTCGGTTATCTTACGTTACCAGACACGTACCCAGATGCCCTCCTCCGCGTCATACTTCTGTTACAGACATTTGTTGCGACGAACGCCTGACCCGTACGGACTAATTTTCTGATTGACCTTTGGAAATTACTGTTTGGTCTGAACCCACTGGAAACAAGCGCTCAGCGATGGATAAGGCAGACCCCTCCGAACCTACAGATTCCAGCGTTGGCGTTGTCAGTGAAGCGGCCTCGGCGAGAGCTTCAAACATGGTCACAGTAGACGGGGATTTAATCCCAAAACTAAACGTCGAGGCTTCGACCGAAGATCACGTTCGAGGACTCATGGCCATGACAGTGCATGAGGACGACATTTTTATCGTGGCTTACCCTAAGTCAGGTAATCCGTCTTTTTTGTGACAGACTTACTGTACTTTCTATCCCTTACCCTAAGTCAGGTAATCCGTCTTTTCTCTGACATACTTATTGTTCCAGCTATGACTTACCTCAAGTAAGCCCGGCCTTTCTATGACATAATTATGGACCATTGCTGTCTTTTTCCTAGTAACGTTCTAATTCTTGGTGATCCTAATATCCATTTTGACCAACTCGAACATCTCAGTGCCAAACGGATTTACCTGTCGCTGTCTAACTTCATCTCAAGCAGTTTGTCTCTCAGTCCGTCCATGGCCGCAACCACACGCTCGACTTGCTCATCTCACGTGACCGACGATCTCTCCTCTTCCCGACCACTCCGCTATTCCTTGTTCCCTTTATCTTTCTCCACCCTCTCCTCCCAAACGTAGAGATGATCACTCGACGCAGTCTTAAAGGTGTCAACCTCGTTGACTTTGTGTGTCTCCTTTCTAACCCCTCTCCAGATCCTGCTGCACACTTCAACTCTATACTTCGTCAACGTCCTCACCATCACGCTCCTGTTACAACTCGTCAAATTGTTGACCATCACGCCCCTGTTATACGTGTTTCGGGACTGATTTCCTTCCTGACCGTCTGACAGCCGCACAACAAACTACTTAATGACAACAAGACCGAAGCTGTTCTCACTGGCGCGTGCTAAAACCTTCCACAACGTCCTCCCGCCCTTCCTCCCTCTTCACCTTGACAACGCCACCATTTCTGGCTCAGGCCAAGAACCTGAACCGGCCATTTCCGACATCACTCTGTCCAGTGGGTAACTTGGTTTCTGGAACAGTTTAGGAACTGCGACTGTCATCTCTATGAAAACCTGACTTTTCCCTCTCCCATAATGCGTGTCCTGTTTGTACCCACTTGGGGGTAGCTTGTGTGTGCCACTATCTGGGTGGGAGTGCTTGCGCGCGCGTGTGTGTACCATGATGATGATGATGATGATGATGATGATGATGATGATGATGATGATGATTGGTGGCAGGTACTCACTGGGTGTGGGAGATCGTGCACATGCTGTTGTTGGGTAAAGTGGAGTATGAGACCCGTACCAAGGAGCACCTGATGGCGGAGATGGTGGAACTGGACAAGATCACTGCTCTGCCCTCACCGCGCATCATCAATAGCCACCTGCGGCTACGTCATTTGCCCCGCGAGATCGTGACGAAACGATCCAAAATCATCCACGTGATCAGGAACCCCAAGGACATTGCCGTCTCACTCTATTTCCACATGCAACAGATGTCGAGCTTCCCAGACAGCATCACGCTGGACGCCTTCACGGAGTCCTTCATCACCGGATGGGATTACCCAGGTATGTGCTTTAATTCTGCTCTTTCCGTTAACGCTCGCCTTTCTCCCTCTTTTCCCCCCTCTCCTATCCTTGAATTTTTAATGCATGTGTCTGTGTCCTTGAGATTGCAGAGATGCTATTAATAACCACACGGGCTTGCTATAACATCTAGATATGAGCAGAAGTCGAATTGTGAAATATATCTGACTACTTTCTGGGAAAAAGCATGGGTTAGCAAGGAAACCTATATTCCTTTTGCTTTTGTTTTGTTGAGGGTTTTTGCTTGTTTGGGTTTTTTTTTTTGGAGACCGGAGCTACTAGTTAAGGCCACGAAAACAGAAAAAATTTTATGACCACGTTTTTTTTAAAAAAAAAAGATATAAACACTGTCTTTTTATAGCTATTATCTTAATCAGAATCCTGTTATCAGAATCTTGTTATCACACCTGTTACCTCCTGTTTCGTCCCATCGGACATTTCCACTGTAACTCTAACGAGCTTATTACCATTACGTGTACCTATACTCCCGTACACACCAGGTACACATCTGGATTACTTCTGCTACATAGCCGAGATGGACCACTGGCAGGCACAACACCCTGAAGTGCCATTTATAAACGTCAGCTTCGAACATTTCAAAAACGTGTGTAAACGTCTTTCTTTTTTCTAGACGAATGTGCGTCCTTATAGTTCTGTCCCTCACTCACCCACCCAACCACCCACCCACCCCCTCGCTCGCTCGCTCCTTCGCTCACTCCCTCACTCGCGCACGCACGCACGCACGCATCCAGACACGCAAATCGCAAACGTGCACACGCATTCACGGTTTGTCTTTGTTAAAGTTACTTTTAAGGCTGCCCCTATACTTTGCTAGTTCTTCGTTTGACCACTCGACTTGCTTCTGCCTTCCAGTCACCAGTGGACTCTGTCCGGAAACTGGCAAACTTCTTAAAAGTGGAGCCCACTGACGCACTTTGCGCTGAAATTGCAGAAGCATGCAGCTTTGAAAACCTGAAGAAAGCCGACGAGAACAAGGATTTTCCGCAGTTCAAAAAAGCCTTCAAAGAAGGCAATAAGCTACAAGTTTATCGGAAAGGTATGATTATTAGCTTGTGTTCTTGAAAACGTTCGTATTTGTGTTCTACACAGCAATCAGCATAATATCCTTGCAGTACGATAGTTTAGATATAATTATAACCTTCGTTGTTGAGACTGCTTAAAAAAAGCAAACCAGCCAAAACCTTACTGTTATCTTTAACCGAATCCTTTGAAAGATGTTCTTATATTGCAGGTGATATTGATGACTGGAAAAATTTCTTCACAATCGCTTTAAACGAAAAGTTTGATGCTATGCTGGAAGAAAAACTGAGCGGCAAATTAAGGCATCTAACAATCTGAACATTCTGACCACTGCTTAGCATCGTGGGATGTTTTATTGAATCAAGGATACGTATACAGTCGTGAAATGAACAATGTCAGTCCTTTTCTCCCCCGCCCTCATTCTTTTTGTACGACCGTGTTTACAAGCTGCCCGTTAGACGGGCAAATAGCCGACGCCAGATCCTCTCAGCAATAAAACTGTATGTACCTAATCCTCCATAAATGGATGGTCTTGTTATAACTGTCATAAAACCTTGAATGAATGCCAACCTGATGTTTAACAAAAACAAAACAAAATTCCCCAAACAAAAACCATAACACCCTACCCCCCAAAAGAAACCCAAACACCCTTCCAAACAAAAGCAAAACTTGAGATATAAACGACGTTTAAAGGCCACAACGAAACATCAGCAACGCTTGGTAGGCGTTGAGGGTGTCGAAGGTCGAACTTTCTCTTCTCTCATTACGGAAGTTTACTAACCCATCTTCAGCACTTTCCCCCTTCTTATTTCCCCCTCCCGCCAATAAAAAAGAAGGGTATAAATTTGGACTTTGGAACTGCTGAAATGTACTTTTCCATAATGAAACCATGTTCAGGGCACTACTTTCAGAGGCCGTGTGCTTCGTCCCTCCGCCTACCCTCCTTCCCGTCTGTTTGCTTCGCTACAGAGCGAGGGAGTTGTAGGGACGACTGTCCTCCCATCCCCCGACCTCCAAGGCAATGGAAAAACCATGTGAATGAGAAAGAATCCTTAGTAAGGCGAAACGACAAAAATAAAGCGCTCACGAGGGTGCGAGAGAATTATATGCATGAACAGACGAGTGACGTAATTTGTGATGCATATTCATGCGCGTGCTGGGACAGTCGCACGGGTGCACATATGAGCGAGCGAGCGCAAACACACGACACCTTATTTTAAACAAAAGATGCTAACGTCGAAGTTTTGTTTAATTTTGCAACTCCGAACTTTGTTCTTAACACAGTACCACAGATGCGATCTAAATTTGCTTCTCACAAAACCCGCTGACCTTGCAGTCTTGCACACTTTTCTTGAAGTCCAAGTTACTATAGTATCACATAAGTCGTTATCTAAATTACTAAGTAAAGAGCTCTGCCAGTTGTCATTCTTTTGCATTTTGAAGATATCAATATCTATTGTCTTATGTTTTGCACAGCTCCTTAAGCTGATTGCTAGCGATATTGAAAAGTCTGTTCTTTCATGATGTTAAATCAAAATACTGTAATTAACAAATAAGATCAAGCAGTGAGTTCCGCAGACTGGGACGACAGCAGTTTCCTCGATGATGAGGTGCAACAAGGAACGTCCATTTATGCACACAGGCGATGCCATAAGATCCTTATACGTCCCCCCCCCCAACCCACCAGAAAAACGAAATACGAAAACCATCCTCAAGCCAATGAGAGACCAGTCCGGTCACCTATGACCGCGCGTGATTTGACGGTCCGCATCAAACTGCACGTGAAGCTGCGCATTTGTCAAAGGCCTCATAATAGCCTTAGATCCTCTCTTCAAATTATGGCCGCCTGCTCGGTTTACTGCAAGCATGAACGGATATGATGAAAGACGTACGCGAAGAACTGTGGGCTGTCGTAGCTGTAGTGCTCGTCATAGGTGATGGTGGTGATGAGACTGTGGTTTCTGTACAGCTCTACTCACATCTTCAGACCTGAAGGATAAGTTCAAACACCTCGACTTATGTGGAGTTTATACACAGTTCGACTAACGCGAAGCTTACACAACTCGACTTATGTCTTCACACCGCTCGACTGATGCAGATCGAGTGTACACTCCCCGATTAAGGCGAAGTTTACACAGCTCGACTAACGCGAAGTTTACAGGGCTCCACGAAGTCGGAAGAAAGTGATCACAAGAAACTAGTCCACCCATTAAAACAAAACATAGTTTTAAAAAAACTGATTCGAATATTCTTTACAGACACAGACTTTCACTAAAAGCTAGAGGAGGAAAACCTTTTTGGAGAGAATTTCTACATCCAAATGCGACAAAGATTTTTTTAATGCAAGCTGTTGGAATAGGTAGGACAGCTTTCATCCGACTTCGTCGAACCGAGACCTCGCATGACACTACATGTATACATCCCAGAACTGCATCTATCAACGCTAACGCAGCAAATTCTCTTCCTTCCCTCCGCCATCTCTCTCTCTCTCGCTCGCTCGCGCGTGGACGCTATGAAAAATTAGAAGCATCAAACAACTGATCTTGCTTCAGTAGTGTAGGTAGCTATAAATTAGGTTTCTGGATGCCGTGTCTAAGAACGAATTTACACGAGCCTGTGACCAGCAGATCAAGTGCGCTGTGTGTGTGTTTTGTGCGAGAGAGTATATAATTGATTGTTTGGTCTCACTCTTGTAAAAGGAAACACAATGACGCAATGCCCTCTAACGGGACTTTTAATATCTTAATACATGTATTTATACAGAGAAAGAGAGAGAGCTAAAGAATTCTATTACTGTCAGCACCTACCCAGTGTCACATGTCACCCCTAGGCTATTACCTGTCACTCTTAGCTTAGCCTTTTAGCTCCTCCCTTTGTAAGCTAGTAAGGGGAAGATACGTCATCACCAGGCTGACCGCTCCACCCACAATCGACACCTGGGTGTACGGGCATTGGCCAGGTTAATCATTCTGCTCCCCCTAGTCTGGCTAGAACCGGTTTACTTGAGGATAGTGCGTCAGAACGCTTACTACATAAGGGGGTAAAAACGTTACACGACAGAGCGATACACACAGAGCGATGCACAGGGGGAGACGCAGACCGAGAGATACACACAGGGAGAGACACTCGGATGGAGTGTTAACGTAGCAAGACGACAAGAAGCGGACACGTGTAAACCCACTGACCTCTGCCCTTGCCATTTTAGCCAGAGACGTGAAAAGAGCAAAGGACTTCAGCATCTCACGCAGGTACCCGGGGTGTATTCTGCCGACTACTAGAAAAAGTAGTAAGTGACTAGTAGTGCCTTGTAGGACTGCTCTTGCCATAGATTATCTTAGAGTCGGGGACTCGGGTTGATAAGATAGATGGTTTTATCCTGCCCGAGACAGGAGACGTCATAAGCTAGTTACCGGGCACGTACGCCAAGGGGGTACAAAGAGGTAGTGTTGGTTGTACAGTGTCATAACTTCTTTGTTGGTCTTGAATAGTTGTTTCAGCAGTGACAAGAGCCGGTGCTCTGTTGGTGGTCACTTGTTGAATAGCTTTGGAGCTGGGTATCGCAGAAGTTGTTGTATCAGTAGCGACCAGAGTAGGTGCTCTGTTGGTGGTCACTTGTTGAATAGCTTTGGAGCTGGGTATCGCAGAAGTTGTTGTATCAATAGCGACCATAGTAGGTGCTCTGTCGTCGGTCACTGAGTGTATCGGTGTATTGCGGTAAAGCTGTTGTATCAGTAGCGACAAGAGTAGGTGCTCTGTCGTCGGTCACTAAGTGTCTCTGTGTTCTGCGGAAAAGTAGTGTTTCAATAGTGACAAGAGTCGGTGCTCTTTGGTGGTCACTTATTGATTCAGTTTGATAGCTTTGTTATTGTATATCGCAGAAGTTGTTGTTGCAGTGGTGACAAGAGTAGGAGCTCTATTGTCGGTCACTCATTGTACGTGTGTATTGAGCGGGATCATAGGCCGGTTTGGCAGTTTGGTTTCCCTCTTGCATTGATTTGGTTATCTTCTTTGTCTGATACCACGTGGTATGACGTAATCAGGCAGCGTCTTACCCTAGACACGAGCACGGTGATTCTTTTTAAATAATTTGTAGATATATTTGATGTTGTCGAGCCAGTTAGTGTTTGAAATATATGTTGAATAACAGTTCGCTGCAGTTGTGTGTTTTACGAGGGTGGGGGCTCTTGAGCTA
>SMGT01010269.1:375340-388310 GCA_004794575.1 Lanistes nyassanus
TCAGACGCCATGCTGGCTGCCAATAAATGCGATATAACATAGCAGTCAAATGTGCTTATGCTGTTCTGCAAAGGATGCCAATCCCCTTCTTGTTAAGGCCGCGGGGGTGGGGAGGGGGGCTTTTTTTATACAATAGCCAGCTACTGCGCCACAGCATGGCGTCTTGTGTAGTCTTGGCTAGTACACACTTCGTAGTTGCAGTAAGCACAACCTAAACAAATCCATCTCTACGCCACCATCGCTAAAGCCAATGGTAGAACTGGGATTTTATTGTTAGTGACTCACAATTCAGAGACTTCACTTGCTTGATTTCTATTCTATACGTGGTTCTGTTTCAGGGTTCATATATTGCAAAAGGAAAGCTGCGATTCACTAGATTTTCAGTTACAGTGTCTGATAATAAACTCAGCTCAGATCTATGACAAAAGAATGCAGCTCGTTTAGCTCTTGACAACAAGCAAACCCGGCCGATAAGACCTGTTAATCTGTTTCCATGTACTTTATTGACGTCCTGCCTCATACCTCTTCAGGAGCATGGCTGATGAAATCTGCTCACGCAAACCACGGGAAGGAGCGCTTCGTGCTCTCTGCCTATCGGCCTTTATCCTAAAAATCTGGAAGAAATGAAGCCCTTTATGAACTTCGCATGACAAACATTTTCTGATTGAGAGTCATGGGGTACTTCGTCACTGAAGTCATGTCCGCCGTGATACAAAAATTCTACCACCAAACCACATTTTGCTTTATTGCTTGTGATAGGTGAGTTTATGTCAGACCGCTCTCGTCAAAAATTGTAATATTTTCAGTTTACTTTCAAAAATTAATTTCTATTTAACAGCTGCAGTCGAAGTGTGAATACACAGTAAACATCTTCGAGTTGCCTACCAAGACAAAGGCTATTGTCTCATATCGTCTTTTTTGATGTCTGATTCTTTTTCAAATTGACATCCAGAAAGCGATAACAAAAGCATGCATATAGGCATATCTGGACATTTCGTATTGATATCAATCTGTGGTCGCAATGAGAACTAATTCAATGTGCTGAATGGTAAATTTGCAAACTCACATTTAAAATGATTGAATATACGCACAATTAAATTTAATAATGAATATTCTGTACCCCTTAAAAGAATGTAGTTTTGAGCTAATCTTCATAAACCATAATTTTCCTTTTAAAGTGTCAGACTCAGAAAAACAGTCAGTTTTGCACTGTCAGATAGGCATTATTGTGATCCAGAGTTCTATTTTGTTGTTGTGTAAGTATAACGTTTAACAGTTTTGCTATTTGTATTTTTTGTCTGAAGAAAAGTAAGGTCTTATTAAAGATATCACACACACACTCTCGATCTGTACTCAATTCCTGATTCTACTTGTACAAAAAGCTGTTTTCCTCAGTCTGTAATATTAATGTGCATCACTTTTATGGGATTTTGCTAATGGGAACCTCTTCTAAATATCACCAAAAAGACACAGCAGGAATGTACAAACCTCTTCGCATTATAGCTACTGCAGCGCACTCTGGTGGCTCTTTTAAGCACCTTATTAGCAATTAATAAGGCCCTGTATACCCCAAACTACATATCACCGCGAGGTGAAACAAGTACTGTGCATTCCTCTAACTTAAAGAACCTGCCACCAGGTCTGTCACTCTGTCACGTGATTTTCTGTCTCGCCAAAGAGGCGACTTTGGTCTCGACGATGAATAACGCACGACTTCGGCCCCCGAACCGTGCACTTAGTTTGTGTTTTATCACCCCGGACTGTACACTGTGTAACAATCGGTCGGGTCGTACGGAGTTTTGTCTTTGTGCCTATTGGAAAAGCTATAGACAGGACCATTTCATGTGTAATTTAACCCTATAGAAACCGCCGAGAAAGTGCATGAGTGACAATTGACATGCTAGGTCAACAAAAACTGCACATACGAGCACTTTCGATTGTTGTTAATACAATTTGTTGCTGTGGGTATTACTCCACCTCCCACCACAACGCAAAGTGTACGTGTGATCTTGTAATCTGCAGTTTTGCAGCCTTTGCCTCTTCTAGGTTGTTTTATTATGTTAAAGAATAGACCCTGCACACGGATGCAAACGAGCGCTGCCAGAGGCCGGTGTCGCAAAAAATTCGATCCGGCAAAAAATGTGGTCCGGCATACAGATTACGCATGCGCGCGTGGAGAATGGCAAAACCCTCGTCCTAACCCCAGCCCTACCCTAACGCAAATGCTGAGATCAAAAATCATTCTAATTTAACTAATAACTGGCGATTTAAATCCTCGGGTCACATTAACCACAATAACCAATGACGCCTATGCGTGAGTATACTGTAGCCTAACCGGATGCGGACCCGATTGCTTGGCGGACCGAATTTCTTGCGACACCGGGTTGATGCTGCAGTTTGCTTTGTTCGGCCAGCTCCGCGTTACCGTCAAGCGCTCGCTGTAAGGTCGTGAAACGTAAACAGCCTTTCGGGTTACAGTCTTTGACCTCTCCTGTGTTTTCTTGTTAAATAAAACCTGTCGAGACTAAATCATATTGGAAAGAGATTCTTGGTTTCCACCTAAAACCTGCTGCCTCTGAACTCGCACACGCAGCCTGTTCAGTGTTCCATAGCAACCGGGGGTCGGGTGGGGCGTATCAGGCGATGCAAACCGGTTTAGTCCAGTTCTGAGTGGTTCCAAAAAGCCCGTGCTCCAGCCTCACCCTGGGAAATGTCTTCGTACCAGCTGTGAGAAAGGAAAAGCTGTTTCGTATACAGTTTATTCATTTGTGCATTCTTCCATTAGCTGTCGTTACGGAATCATTTTATATTTGTTGTGAAGACACCTGAGTAAAACTTCAGCAGAATGATGTTGAAGGGGGTCATCCTGCTTGTGGTCTTGGCGGCGCTATCATGTGTTGATGCGAAAAGAGATAAGACTAAGGTAAGTAGTGTTTAAACACAAGCTGGTGATTGTTTGCAACATGTAAAAACGTCAAGACGTAGGCTGATAGAGTGTGATCCGATGTTACCCGCTTTTGTAAAAATGTATTTAGAGAACGATTAAAGACCTAATGTTTTCATGCGATTAACAACCAGAAAATATAAATATCAATGCAGTTATGACAGTATGAAACATACAAATATTTCTGCGTTCATTTGGTGGTGCTGCAATACTGTCAGCATGTTCGCATTCATTGTGATTGTCTTGCAAAGAATTAGCGCGTTTTAGTTTCACTTTCAGTCAAACATATTGCGTTTTTAAGGAACAGAAAATATAATAACTATATGCAGCTGTTGAACAAATTAAACTTTATTTGCACAATGCAGGTTTCTCCTTTCAGTGCTGAGCTGTAATAAGGGAGATGTGATTCAGACAAAAGAAAGTAGGTCAGGGCTGTCGTGTTTTACATCTAATGGCGGACAGCAGACGAGGGGCTTTCTGCTTCCTGCCGAAAAAAGATTGTAAACCTTTCCCATTCCTTCAGAGTTTCAGAATCTATGATATTGTCTACAACTGTATTTTGGCATTTAAAAGTTAATTTTTACGAGAGTTTGATTTCCTCATAAGCAGAACAGAAATTTCTCCCTTTGTTGTGTGTACGCACGTGTATACGTGTACAATCGCTTGGGTAATTTTCGGTAGACACAATTATACAAATGCCAATGGGAGTGACATGGATCAATCAGCAAATGGGACAGGGTGGGGGTGGTTGGACGGGAGGAAAAGCTTTGCATGATCAATCAATTTTTATAAATAATTTTTGGCATTCAGTCTGAATAAATTGGGTACTGAAAATGCGCCCTATTCGACCAGGATCTTCGTTCGTTTTGTTTTCGACCATGCGTGACGTTGCTTCTCGCTAAATTCAAGACGATCTCCCTTGTACAGGCTGCAGTGATAGCTAGCGATAGTAGCTTCCTTTAAAAAAATTGGATTGAGTAGCAGACTGCAGAATACCTACACATTGCCCCAGTGCGCAGGATAATGTTGGTTACAATGATAATCGAAAGCAAGCGGTTTCAGATAAATCAAGTTTGAGGACGAAATAATTACAATATTTACAAGGGAGGCTGTCTGCTGGTCTATGACAAGCACCCTAAGCGGGATTATTTTACATTATGTATCATGTTACTGTTAGTTGATGAGTGGGGTTTGAATTTTGAAAGGAAGATGCAATATGGCCCAAGAAAGCTGAGTGCATCTATTCGTAAATTGCATAAGAACTTTGAGATTAAGTTAGATTAAACTTTGAGTTTAAAAGGGTTCATTCATGGCTTAAACTGACCGAGAGTGAAGCAGAGAGACACTGAAAGACCAATAAAGAGTATGTCCTGTTATTTGGCCACTGTGCAGATGATAAAGGTAACATGGCCAAAGTGAAAGAAGCATGGTTTTTAGAGTCGAGAATGTGTAGAATTCCACTCCAGAGCTTTATGGCAACTGTGACTTTGTAATTTGTCATAAAGAAGACGAGTTATCTGGTACAATTTTAAGGTGAAACACCTTTTTTTCTGTGCTTTTTTCTTAGGGAAAGCGTTTGGTAGCCAAAATTCCTGGCATGCCACGTGGAGGTCAGCCCATTGCAATATGGTCAAGGGCTTTAGTGGACTCCTCAAAGACAGTACAAGAGGGAGCTTATTCTACTGGTTCAAATCAGATTATTGTAGTCTCCAAGGATCGAGGCCTTGCCAGAGATCAATACATGAAATCAATCACTGTCTTCGACTTCACAGGTGGTTCCTTGGTGGGTAATGTTTTCTCCCTTCCTTGGTTTTTAATGTTTATTTTAATGAAAAGATTGTGTGTGTTTTGATGGACTATGCTTAACTGCTTTTGATCAGATTGTTGGAGTGTATGTATTGATTCCTGTTCCTAATAGCAGTTAGAAAAACACAAAATACACCAGACTCCACCCAACCTGCACTCCCCACAAAAAACTCAGTGAATGATGAACAGCATTGGGTATTGGTGGATGGGGGAGGGCAGCAGGTGGACCTGGATGGCCACCTCTACACACAAATGTCACATCTAGTTTTTAGTAACTGTGTATGTGCCTGAAATCCAAACCCACAACTGTTGTGATGGTGGGGTGGGATTGAATGGCATACTCTCAGAATGAATTCAGTTGCATGCCCGAAAAAGGCTTTTCTCAACCCATCCCAGCAGGTGCTGCCTGCCCGAAGGCACTGTCTTGTTCCCAGTTCTTAAGTTTGCAAACTTCCCTGCTTTGACGTGTCATGCCTTGTTTAATGAGCACGATTGACCCAGAAATAGACTAAACACCACTAATGAAGGAAACAAGCTAGGGAAGTGGGGGGGGGGGGTTGTCTTTAAAATACAGAATTTTTTATTTATGGCCCTAGATTACGGTGTACAGTTGTATTCAACTTATTTGTGCACAGAAAACTGCTATCAAGGTTAAGTCATTGAAAGGCTGTCTGGTGTTGACCACCCAGCCAGCAGACAAGACTAAAGCAGCTCTTGCCTCTGAGATTGGGGCATTGAATGTAAGTAATTTTGCTTTGTGTGTGTAGTATATAATTGAAGGAAAATAAACCAATATTTTCTGGTATCATGAACATTTTGTTGAAAGAAAAGCAAAGTCATTGTTTAAACTGATGGCAGTGTGTCCCAGTCAGTACATACCAGCAACCACTTCCAGTGGCGCTGGTGACAAGCACAAAAGTTCCTCATGATTTATTTCCATGCTGACTGTATGCTGTGCCTGGTACTCGTAATTTATGAATAAAAGTAACAGCTTAACCTCTCTGATTCATTACTTTTATGGGGAATGGTGCCAACTCCCTGGGAATATACTCTTCCCACTTATGGCTTTTGAATACCAATAGCTTGGCAAACATTCGTCGAAGACAGTTATATGTAGTATCATACTGTAGGGCATAGCCTCGAAATTCTATATTTCAACAAACTGGCTAAAACACGAGTGCATCTTCTTCCATTTTGAAACGGAATCCATTTTATGATTTTCAGCAGAAATGGCAATTCTGTTTTTCAAAAATTTTGTTGAGAGTGACCTCTGTGCTGACTGTTTGGTTTATAGCACTGCATGGTTTTTGCCTGAGGCGAGGTCTAAATCAGAAGTGCTCTTTCGTAGTTGGGAATGTCCAAATGAGTGTTGGTGTTTCCCACCATTTTCTTGATGGACGCCTACACAAAGTGTTGAAAATACCCTGGATGAAGAAAGGTAATTCGGTTGTTGGTGATTGGGAGGGGGTGGTGATGGGCCTGGCTAGATGAAAAGGATGCAGATAACAAGGCGTTCTATGGGTGGTACGTAAAACTCTATTGTGGTGATGTTGCTTTTGCCAGACAGCTTCTCGGTTGTGTATCATGGATTTGCATTTGACCACATCTCCATACCTGTATGCCAGCTGTATAATTTCACTAAAATGTTTGTTAACAGAAAATATTTTGCTTTCACAGACACCCAACCCCCTTCCGCATCCATGTCAGGTCACTCTCCAGATAATAAACGCAATAAAACTAAAAAAAAAATAAGCAAACAAATTTCACCGTGGGGTTATGTATGCAAAAATAATTTCACAGTGGAAGTATGCCTTCCCATTTATTAAATGTTCTCAGTGGAAAACAATACTCAAAAAGTGACAAAAGCAGTGAAAAGTGTAAAATATCTAGGCGGCTCTTGGCCTGGCACAAGCATCTCTTCTTGCCTTTCCCCCCCACCCCCACCGGTCATGATAAACTTTTTGCTGTTGGATTGATGCTAAACAATAAATAAGTACTGTATTTCTGCTAACTCTTCCTTGGTATATTCCAGCATTATTCTAACATTACATGACTGCTTTCCAGAAGTGATTTTGACTGTAAAGAAGTTCTTTTGAAATAAATGCAAGCTGGAGGTAATCCTAGGCAGATTCTCCTTGATCTAACACACTGCTGATGACAGCCTAGGTGTAGAGGGTAGCGTATAGTTCACAATCACACACTTATTTTGCCCTTTTTTTTATATATGTAGCAACAGATGTGGCTAAACATTTAAGGAATAGTTTTAGAATGGCAAAAAGCTTGCACTACCCTCAACTTCACATGCAACTTGGCTTTTCCTTTATATCAAGAACCCTGCTGTGGAAATGTTATGTTTTACCAACAGATGGAAGTATGTACCAAGTTTTTAATATGTTTCCCATGATACCTGTAGTGACAGAATAGATGAATATTCTTTAAAATTAAATCTTGATCATGCCTTTAAACAGCCAGGCTTAAAAAGAGGAAATTCACTTGAGAAAAATATACTGTTTATAAACAGACATATCACTTGTGCTGGTAGCAGAAAAGTGAGAATGTTTGAAGCCCTGCTTGGTACAATTTATCATGCCATTGTAATTCACTTTTGTTTTTCTTTTTTCCTTTTTCTGTAGAACACCGTAGTAGGTGCAACTCCACCAGTGACTATATATGCAGCTGCAATGCCAAATGCTGATGAAAAAGCACTGCGCGCATCTAGACCAGAACTGGCAAGCAAGTGTGGCAAGAAAAAGTTTATGATGGGCGAGACAACAGAGCGTAAGTAAAAACACTTGGTTCTGGATCATTAAACTGTATTTCTGCCAGGGTGCACACAGGTTTTTCCATGCCTCTAAATGTTAAAGAAAAACTGTGTTACTTTGCAGCTCCAGTGAAGTCAAGACTTTTAAAAACAGGGATGTCTAAATAATTCCTAAATAGCTTTGGTGTGGGACCGGGGACTGTTATCGATACAACTATTGACTAGGATGCTTCACATATCAATAAATTGCCTTTAGTGATCACCCTCACAGAGCATGCAGGCTGTTTGACCTTTGTATATGTTTGTCTTGATCATTTGGGACTATCTGGCAGCAGAACTGACACAGTTTAACATAAATTTGTGGCTAATGCAGAACACAGTTTCACAACTAACAAAACAGTGAATAATATGGATCTTTATTAAATGTGATTTAGTTACTTAATTAAATGAAGAGCAACACTGACACTACAACTAGTTTTATTTCTGATTCTATACCTTCCATCTCAGTGTGGTTTCATCGCATTATATGCAGGCAACTTGGTGATCTATAGCATAATTCTTGTCATATATGATCTGATTAACTGAGCATCACCAGTTCTGTTTTGTGGTTAATGCTTTAGATCAGTTATCTAGCATTTTATATGCATTAGCATAGCCAGTTTCCCCCGACGGAAATTCATGTATGTTTTTCATACTGTGATTGTCTTTCCAGCTGCTGGCTTCAGCTCGGGTACAACTTTGCTGGCTACTACGTATGGTCAACAGCTGTCCATCAGGGCCCCTGGACGCAGCAAAGTTGATAAGAAGAAGCAGAAGGCCAACAGGCCAAGAGGAGGGAAGTCATAAAGTTCAAATGAGTGCAGGGTCAAGCAGATGTTGACACAGTGCATACAGCCCTAATTTGCCCTTTTGGCTTTAGTTGTGTAACCCTGTGGCTTTAGGAGTACAAGCAACACCATCGTGACAGAATCTCAGATTTGCAACCAGCTGGCTGCTCTTACAGACATCAGTGTCCTCACGGCTGTGTGCATGAGTTGGATATCTTTATTCCCAAGTCTCCACACGGTTCAAAATCTAATAGTGATATATTTCCACCTATCTAGAATTCAGATCTGTTTATGTGATTGGGAATTGGCAGATAACATTCAGCTGCTTGATTGGGGACTGAGTGGTGGAGGTGATTGGGGGAGGGAAGGTGACGAAGACATGTATGATGGTAACTCTGTGGTAAAAATGCTGGAGGTGTGGATTTTTCCAAATATATCCTTGTATGTCTAGTTCATAGAAGAAAGGCACAGCTTTACACAGTGCAGATGTCTTTTTTCCCCATCTCCCCCACTAGCACAATTTTATGCTGCTTTTATTCTTTATCATTATGGTGTCAAATTTTTGTCTTCAGTATATGGAGCTTCAGGGTTACAAGTCTGCTATATTCATGCGGTTTTGGATGTTTGTAAATCCATTGGAAGCATTTTTCAGGGCTTTTGGTGGATGCAAGAAGCAAGTTACAAGCGACCCAACTGTGACAAATGGGAGTTTCTCCATTTCCTTTGTCCAACCCCCCCACCAAGACTGTTGCTGCTACCATGCTTTTCCAGCTGTTCCCCTTGGTGGTGTTTTGAGCTGTGTGCTTCTAGCACTGAACGCTGGTTTGGTTTGTGTAGGCAAAAGTCATTTGGTGTCGTCAGTACTTTGTGCAACATGCTGTCTAGTGAAGTGATATAAGAAAGTCTCAGTGCTACTGCTTAATCAGTATCCTCGTGTAAACATTGTGCTTTTTATCCCTAGGCAGAACAAAAGAATTTCCATTAATGATGTCGTGTGCTCATCAACTCTGGTCCATTTTCAAAGTGATGCTTTGATGTTCACAGCATTTTTTTCAGGGTATAAGTCATAAATGTTTTCTTAACAAGTCATTTCACCTAAATCAAAAATTGGATACAACCACATTTTCCATCTTTTTAATGTACCCAGTCTTTCTGGTTTTAGAGTGAATTTTGTGTCAAAAAGTTTCAGGAAAAGACCATTATATGTTTTGTGGTGCTTTTTTTTAAAAAAAATGTTGCCTATTTTGATGACTAGGTTTGATATTTTGGTGGTCATACGTCTTTTTTTTCAGTAGCAATCATATTAAAGAATTTTTACAAAATGGAAGGCTTTTCTGTATTTATTTTCCCGTACAATCGAATGCTTCGTTATGTTTGAATAAGAAAATGTGAGCTCAGATAATTTATCAAGATTACTGGTGGCCCTTTCATGAATTGCAGTACATGTTAAAATTTACCTGCAAAGCACAGTACAAGTTAAAACATGCTTCAAGAACTTGAAATTTTAAGTGAGGGAGTTCTGCCTATAGAGAACTGGTTAAATAGAAAATGCACTTAAGGGAATTTGTACATGCAAGCATTCCATTAACACGCATTTTCAAAACAATTGAGGGCCATCTTATACATTTTTCAGAAATGACGTTGCATAGGTTTAATTGATTTGATAAACCATGACGGACATTAATTGTGGTCAAGTTTTTCTGAGGTGGCCATTCCCAGTTCTTTGCCATAAGCCTTCCAGAACCCTTGCTCCTCAAGGGACATAACTATGCTGACAATACTGTGGAGTGGTTCCTGAGCACTCGCCATCTCTTTAGCAGTTAAAAAGTTGTGAGCTTCTCTCTTCGTCACCAAGGCAGGATGCCGACAGCCTCCATCTGCTGGATAAAATGTGTATATTTACGTACCTAGAAGAATATAAAGGTTAACCTATGCTATGTAGTATGTAAGCAATCAAGCACTTAAACATACAGGGTTCGTAGGGTCCTTTCGTTTTGACAGAGATAAGGAGTAGAAGGATAGCGCGCTCGCTGTGCGAGCCAGCGACAAGCCTTGCGCGAAGTCGCGTTACTGGGTCACGGGCCGATCGAATGCACTGGTTACTTCCGGTTTTGTGGCCGTCGAAGAAAATGATAATGGAAGGACTAGATCTAGACCAGATTTTGCGGGTAAGTACTTGCATATGTATACAAATTAATCAATTATCTCTGGTTTTGATTTTGAAATGTCTAAAAAGTTATTTAATTCTGCTTGAATTACTTTTAGATTTGTCTAGGCCCTTTGGAAAAGTTCTCGGTCCTTTTAGGTACTTTTTTTTTTCGAAAGTCAAGGGAGATAAGATGCGGCCAATAAGGGATAGTAAAATGAAATATTCTTTATGCTTGTCTGCGCTCGTTAAATATATCTTAGAAGGCCTCAATTTCCGGCAAGCCCCCCCCCCCCCTCAATCTGACTCGTACAATATTTATGTTGATATTCCATCCATCTCCATAAAAAGGTATACGCTGCGCATTTTGTTGAAATACCTAAAGATTCAAATACCTGCATGGTCGAACAGAAAAATAAATTTTGTATTTTAAAAGCAGAAAGGGCATATGGGGGTGAAGCGAACGTCGTATCTCACACTCACTCTGGGGTTTGTTTTTGAATGAGACAGAAAATAAAAAGAATGCAGTTCCACATGACAGACGATGCCCACGAAAAGTAATTTGCAAAACTAAAAAATCAGAACAGCCGAGCGCCGCTCCGCCTTTGCGTTAGGCTGGATGTTAGAGCAAAGACAGTAACCAGAGTTACGAATGATTAGCATCAGGATAGATCGAAGTTATGCTTTTGGTGAAAAACCTCAATAGATTTTTACATTGTTAGATCTTTAATAAATCTAAACTCACTGAATCAAAAACAAAACTCAAACTGCTTTAGATCTATTATTAAGATGTTCATAATCTTGGGGCAAGGGGACTTATATGAAGGTATCGGTTACCGATCGTCTAAAACTCTGTGACGTAATCATTACGGTAATCTTAAAGAATAACGAAGTTCCTGAGCTGTGTGTTGTTAGCAAACCTGGCAAATGACATGCGATATGACAGTCATCTTCAGACCTACTGACCAAATAATAAACATCTGTCGAGTTTGTCGCCGAGTGTTGGGGTAGGTGTGCGCGTTAGAGATTACTGTAGAAACATTTCAATGTCACAAGGAATACATCAGATTGGAATCGAAAAGTTGAAAATTAACCAGACCACTGTCACTTATCTGTTTTACTGACAGCTGTATTTAGATGCATCATATTATCGTGTAGCGTTGGGTCTCACGAACGGCCGTTTCACAATGTAAATTTGAGGACAAAAGAAAATATTGTTTTTTTTTTTGGGGGGGGGAGAAGAGCAGTATGAGGGATGTTAAGAAGATTGCTTCAATCAACAGAACTGCAAGAGTTGTGGCTGCAAACTGTACTTCAGCTACCCCTTCCATCTGGTTGGGAACATGGATATAGGGCTTTTTAAAAAAAAAACAGGTGCACCTTGTGCAGAGGGAGGAGAGAATCTTAAAACCAATATGAAAATGTGGCTGAGATTGTGTGTTGTTAATACCTTGTTTTCCCCCAAATCCACCATACTACTTTTTAGGAGTAGTGCAGATGTGCAGAATTTCAAACTTCTCAATGCAGCATTTCTTACCAACTACAGCATGACAAAAATTTGATTGTGGAAATGCTATTGTAATTTCCTGCTCAAGTTGTCCACTTAGGACCTTACCTAGTGAGGAACTAGCAAGCATATTTGTCCAGTTGAGGAAGCCCATCACACAAAGTATGTAATAGAAAGAAAGGGCAGCAGTTATTTTTACGTACATTCCCCATCAGAGCAGAAGTAGTGGCTGAGGTCAGAGGGCAGTGACTTGTCTGTTTGCTGAATTTTGAAATCACGAACCACTGCAGCAAAGTATGCAGGCAAATCTTTCCTGTTAAGCATTTTTCAGGAAACACTACTGATCAATTCTCCACCAAGCCTAGGGTACTGCCTTCTTGTACCTATACTTTCAATATCCACATGTACTCATTGGCTGTACAGCAGTCACAATGACAGTTTTCACAAAAATACAATGTTAAGAAATTGAAGTTGGCTTACCTGCTGAGAACACAAAGAATGTCACTGCACAGTAAAGAGCTAATCTCACTTTAATCCATACCATGGTGACTGTCAGTGACGTTAGTGTCAACACTCAGATGCTGTTGATAAATGCCTGAACCAAGGACTACTATAAGGAAGGACGTGCAGCGCTAATTTTCAGGCTTCGCTAGCGAAGGCCAGTTTCTGAGCCAGCGATACCGGCTGGCTCAGTGCCAAGCAGTCTATTTTTAGCACCATGTCACGTTGTCTCGGCGCAGTGATATAGAGTAAAATAATTTAATGCAATTTCATTACTTGCTACAAATATAGTTTATTTTAACAATTATTTATGTCATATTTAGTTTATTCAATAACAAATAAGGATGTGATATCCAATAAAATTTCTTTATTTTGACCCATAATAAGTGAACTATTTTTGAAGGCGTAAGTTTAGAACCGGAAGAAGGTACAATTCCCTTGCGTGTTCGATACGAATTTCTCAGTCACTCAGTGCTTT
>SMGT01010269.1:388320-440218 GCA_004794575.1 Lanistes nyassanus
TGGATGGCTGGAGCGTAAATGTGAACATCAGATCAAGTTTGATGATGAGGAGCCTTTAGTGACAAGTGAAGTCAAGGATTTTATAGAGGAAATATATCGGGGGTCACTTAAGGTCCCTCATGAGTGTACGTATGATCTTGTAAGATATGGACTGAGTTTTGTCAAAAAAGCAAAGCACCGAGCATGTTGTCATCAGAGACTTGTTGTGATTTTGTCCACCATGCAGCAATTTTATGACATTGGCCCACCATGTGATAAACTACTTAAACATTTGGCAAATGTACTTTTAAGTGGACTTCACAATCTGGAAAAGGACCACCAAAAGAATGTAGTACTTCTTCAGACTTCAATCAAAAAAGCTCGTCTGTCAGATTAATTCATATCGGCTGTGTTGGTAAGGTATTTTTGTTTTATACAGTTAAAAGTAGACCATCATGAAAGACTCTTTCCATATTATTATTATTTAGGCAATCACCTGTTACATGCTGGTGATAAGAGACTAGACACAAGTTGCCTCTCTTACCATGAAACAATTACGGAAGAGAGGTAACTCCTGTCTTACACTGGAAATTCCACAGTCTACGTGTTAAATACCCATTTTGTTTTGAAATTTACTTTTATGACATTTAATACAACACCTATGATCACATGTTTGATGACCTTTGTTTAAAAAAAGTCTCGGTTAAGAAGAAAATGAATGGCCTTCGCTAGCAAAGTCAGAAATTCAGGTGTGCATGTCCTTGATTATAGTAGTCCTTGGCCTGAACACAAGCCAGTTTATTGGTTTTGCTGTCTAGAGAACAGCATTTACAGAGGCCATTTAAAGCAACAGGTGTTCATGTGTTCAACAAAGAAACAGCAGATGCTGACCACTTGTTCGACTTGTACGCTTTCTTTGTTTCAGAATGACATCTGTTCCAATTGATTGACAAACAGATTGAGGAGTTGGTATATTGTTCTGCCCATTGTAATGTCACAGAGCTTGCTCTAGTTAGGGGTGGAGGGTGCTAGGGCATGTAAGGCACCACACCCCCGGAAACTGACAAGGGAAGGAAAGGTAGATGAAAGAAACACAATATAGAATCCCTGCTGACTCCCAGGACATGGAGAAAAAGCCCCAACACTCGAGCATGGCTACAACATGAACACAGAAGGCAAGTTTTACATGCACTCAGGGACATCTATAAGATGACCCCCTCCCTCCCCCCCCCACACCCAGCGACCCAGGCTGTGCCAGTCTTGTGCATCTTTTGACAGTGAATACAAACCCTGATCTAAAGATACGGCCCCTACAACATCAACTGATCAATAGGTGTGGAGGTTTTTTTCAAAAAAATCTCTGGATGCTCATGAGGAAGAGGGTGAGAGACGAGATTAGCCAAACAAAGTTTTGCCTGATGAATCAACAGAACACAAGCAGAGGTAGCAAAAAAAAAAAAAAAAGAAAGAAAAAAAAGAAAGGAAAAAAAGCCATCTCTCACTTGCATGGTCCCTCTTTTTTTTAAAATGTAGCCGTCTAGGAAAAAGCCATGCAGAACACATGAAATATCATACCAACTGCAGTTTTACTAACACTTTTTTTTTTTTGTCGTACCTCATCCACATAGTTTATTGTGTCTGTTTCTACTGTACTTTTTTAATACAAACAATATAATACAATGGTTAGCACTTGTCACCAAGAGGTACAGTGAAAACCTTAGGTTCAGATCTGGTCTCTAGTGTACATTTTCCACAGCAGTCAGATCTTTTACAGGGCACAGTTATTTGATAAGATTCTTTTTGCTTACCTGGTGAAAAACATTAGAAGTCACTCCAGATCAATTTTTAAAAAGCTTTAATCAGCACAGTCGCTTGTATAACACACACGTACTTTATCTTCCCAATCCCTCAGCTAAGCAAACATCTGCTGATGAGGTGTAAAATCTTTTATGGGAAAGGAATACTTGGATAAATATATTCATAAACATTGAACGGGAATAGCATGAAAGATTGTAGACCAAACATAAAGCAATGACACATGTAAAATGTACTTTGGGGCATCCACCTGAAGCACAGTGCATGCACACACACACTTTCTGTCCTACACACAATTCCCACATTGGCACACATGAATACCTGACACGTACATACACAAACGTGCGCCAATGTATTTAAACATTTTAAACTGAAAATGGACGAGTCACTACTCTGGTTCAGTGAGCTTAGCTCTTGCTTTGGCTAACTTCCTCGCCAAGAACCGGTTGCGGGCATCTGACACACCATCATCTGATGTGTGTCGTGCATACTTCAGCTGAATTTTTTCTTCCATGGTTCCTGCAGATCCATCATTATGGCTTGCCAGCACTTCTTCGTCCTTTCCACTGTCAGTCTGTCTTGTCTCAAACGTTCCTGCTGGGTCTTCCTTCTCTCTTCCTTCATCTTCTGAAGACTCGCTCTCAGACAAGGAGTCATCTCTGTCAAGATCCGCTAGTGAGGACTTGGCAGGCTGGTCCAGTTCTTCATCTGAGTCATCATCTTTGTTTAGCCTCTTTCTAGTTGATGTGCTTCTTTTTTCCTCCTTTCTCTCTTTTTCCATATCATCATGTCTTCCACGCGACCTCCTGGACCGCCTCTCCTTTGACCTCCGTCGTGCATCTTCTGACGACCTTGACCTTCGTCTTCTATCCTGAGATTGTGATTGTCGTTTTTCCTTCATAGATCTACTATGCTGAGGTGATCTTGACTTTGACCTGGATTGTCTCTTGTTATAAGACTTCTTTCTGTTTTGTGATTTTGATTCATACATTGACCTTTCTGACCTGGACCCAGTGAGTGTAGGAGACCGTGACCTTGATCTACTGTATGTGCTCTTCTTCTCTTTGCTGTAACTGCTTCTTTGTTTTTCTTTGTGGAGATCTCGTTTTCGCTCCTTTCTGGGGCTTGGTTCTTTTGACTGCTCCCTGAAATAAAATACAAAGACTTCTATCAAAACTATAAATAGTTTATAAACTAAAAATTGGTGAAATGATTTAGTAAAATATTCTTTTAACTCACTTGCACGTGAATGTGCAGCTATGACCTGTAGGCTCTTGACTATGTCTCTTGCCTAAAGAGACCTTTCTGATGAAAATGTGAACACTGTTTCAAAAGTGATCTTCGGTAGTTTAAAAAATGTGAAATATTTCTTGAGTTGATTTGCAAACACAAAATTCTAGAATTAGTGGATACAGAACAAACAGTGCATGAGAACATTTTTCAAATTCATCTAAAATCACCAAACTGTCAGCAAAGACAAGAGGCCATTTCAACAGACTCTAGTGTGAGCATGTTTCACCTGCCTCCACTTTTCATTCATCCAACATTCATTTAGAACAAGACTGGAAGTTTGAACTTGTCTATATCTAGGATTCATTAAGTTGAGCATAACTGAACATTTCAATTTTTCTTATTCAGCATTCATTAAACAGAACATGACTGAAAATTTCACACTGCCACACACAACTTCACTACATTGTATTATTTCTTTTACCAACTTTACCTTTGAACTGATGAATCCTTGCTTTCATCACTTTCTTCATCAGATTTTGGTTCCTTTTTCACCTTTAATCTTAAGAGAAAAAGAAACCATTACTTTAAACATCTGAGACCAACCAATAATAATGCATAGCTTGGTTCACATAATCCTAGTTTAGTACAGAACAATTTTTTAAGTGTCCTTCATACTCTGGAACAGTTCTGTATGTGGTATTCAAACATAAAATGTGGACTGTTTTGAAATAGAGTTAAAAATTTATAACGTGACTGACAATTTTAGTTTCTCAGTATGGACAGACCCTATGATAAGTTGAATGATTATTGATAGCGAAGCCCGATTCCTATGTAGCCACAACAACAGTAGGAAAACTGCACAGTAGGATTTCTAGTCTCCACTAACAGACCACAATGACCAGTGGCACATCACACACATGCCCATGTGCATGCGCACACACCACCAACAACACTCTGGTTCCACCCACTTCTGAAACCTTGCAATATTAAGCTTTCAAAATTAAGTGGGAGACAGGGGTAAGGAAAACCTCACTTTTCATCATGTTCATCTTCAGTAGCAACAGAGTCCTTTCCAGCTGTCTCCCTGTACAGGTAGCGGTAGAAACCGCTCAGGTCTTTCTGCTTGGTCACATCTAGCATGGCTACACAAACAAAACATGCAAAATGAACACCTGCTGCACTCTCTCCCCCATTGTTGCACAGACGCAACGTGAAATAAAAGCATGGTAGCCTCTACCAGTGCTACAGACAAAATATGAAAAAAACATTAACAGCAAACAAAAGCATGAGGGGAGTGGGTCATGTCTTCCTCGCACCACGGTTCCCCTACAACAGCTGAAGTGGTACAAGTGGTTATTTCAAATGACAAAGGTTGAACAATAAACAACTCTGAAAGATCCCTGCTTGCATAGCCCACAGGAAGCTTTTACGTTTTAGATAAAGTAAAATCTGCCTTGTGCAGACCCTTTTCATCCATCCAAAAGGGTCCCAACATAACAATGTCCCTTCGTCAGACATTCCTCCTACTCTGAAACCCAGGAGCATCTGTACCTTTACTCAGTATGAAGACCGATCACAACAGAGAGAGAAATCCCCAATAAACTTAATTATCATTTTAAGGTTTAGAATTTTCAACAGATTATTCAAATTTAACTTAAGATTGCAAATTGCAAAGTAAATTGTATGCATATGTATTGATTAATTTTTGACATGCAGCAAACATGACCTTAACATGCTTGGAAGAAAAGGCCAACATAAAGCCCAGATTTATGCAATGATAGCCTTTAAAACTGATGATGATATATTTAAAATTACTTCCTCACACATAAGTTATAATTCTGAAATACACATAAAATGCAAATCAGAGAGAGGAAAAACTAGGAAGGGGAGGGAGGGGGAGGGTAAGGTGGAATCGTACCTGTATCAGACATCCACTAGCTACAGATCCCTCAATTTTGCTGTGCAGAACCAGTCCTGCATTAAATCTTTTGAAGATTGTCTCTCTTGACATATTTCAGATTGAAACAGCCACTGTTCTCCTATTCTTTAAGTACATTCTCGTGATCAGATTTGCTGGCATCAAACACATGACTTTATCTGAGAATTCTTATCCATGACCTTGTTTTCAAATCTTTAGTTTGTTTTTACTCATTACTGCTTATGTCAGTAAGCAAGTAAATACAGATAGAATCACCTGCAGGAAAAAAAAACAATTCTAATGCCTGATCAGCATGCCAGTATTTTAAAACAGAAACTATAGGAGGTCTGTCCACAGTTTTGCTAAGGACAAGAATGTAAAAAAACTCCCTCCCTCTACATATTCGCTCATCCATCTCTCTATGGTCTTTTAGGTCCACCCTTAAAACATACCTATTCCACATTTACTTGTAATCACCTACTTCCCTGTTCGCCGATGTGTGCATGTGTGTATATGAGTGTGCATGTATCCCTGATTTGTATGGCGCTCTGAGCTCATGCTAGAAAAGGTGCTATATAAATGTTTACTACTATTATTATTTTTTTTAAAAGTGGTGGGGGTCTGAAAAAGCATGTAAACTCAGCTGTTCCCTTGTAACTGGGAAAGTTCAAGTTATGTCTTTAAAGTCACTGTCCTTGTCCACATTAGACAGGTATCCATTGGTCAGGAATTATTGCTGAAAACTAATCCATGCAGGTCATAAATGTCCCCTGAGAGCTGTCTTTCAATCAAACAGCCCACACAAGGTGGGTTTCACTGTGCTAGCACTGTAGGACTTGCACAGAAGAAAAAGAAAACATTTGCAGAGATACAGGGCTGTTAATAAGATAAAATTGCTTTTGCATATATTAGATTAGGGCACACACATTTTTAACTGAGGAAAAGCAGCACAGAGATGGGGGTAGGGGTTGCTTGTTTGGTTATAGTTCAATGTCAAGTCACCAACAAAGGGTATCTCATGATGGGAAAAGGAGAGGTGGGTAATAAAAGGCGCAAGAGAAAAAGGAAAGAGAAACCAGTGTACTAGGAGAAAACCTTCAATGGCCATCCCAGTAAATTGATGTCACATGCACTGAAAACATGTACCACAATCCTCTACAGCAGTGGCAAGCATACGTTATAGGTATCCTATAGGCTGCCATAAATGTTGGGGTGAGGAAATAACTTTAAAACAAGATTACATAAAATGCACTAAAGCTTTCTCTCACTGGTGAAAAGCAACAGAGATTTGTGGTGTTGGGAGTGTGAGAAACAAATCAACATGTCAAAAAGGTTACCTTCAAACGCTGCCTCCTTCCTCTCCCTTTCTTCAGCTTCTTGCTGTTCCATCATTTTCTTCTTATAAGCCGAAGTCACAAAGGCCTCTTTGCCAGCAAACTGATTTCCCTCTGCTTCTCTCTCCTTCTGAACTTTTCTCTCTGTCCGTCTTTCTTCCTCTCGTTTACGCTGATCAGCCATCTTCAGAAGGCCTGAGATGTACTTGGGCTGCAAGTAATATGCAGGTAATTATCTCTCTGTCTCTATGCAGATTTAGTCTTTCTTGATGGAAAATGCAGCAGGAGAAAGACAGAAGAAAACCCACCAAAATTTGTTTTGGGACGACATCACAACAAGATCTAAAAAATTACTAATTCAATGGTTTGTGAAACAGCTGTGTGCTTGACAATTATTTTCACCACAAGGAGTTCCAGCATGGTCAGAACACAATATTTTCTATCTGGTCATCTATTTCTGCCTCGTTTTACCTAGTTATCTCCACTCTCTTCTCCAGCCCCCCACCAAAATATGACACTAATGTTTACAGCATGCTCCTACAAAAACTTTAGGTGAACAAAGAGTCTACTCACAACATTTAGCACGTGAAATGGAAGCCGCTGTTTTTCTTAATAATATCAGCTGTTTTTTTACCAATGGGAAAAAATCTGGTTATATGGAGAAAACTTTCTAAAATAATTCGTTTAAAGCAATGTCTTTTCTGATAGTAAACTGTAACACAGGAAAATGGTTAGATGTAACAAGGGTTAGCAATGGCCACCAGCATAGGGTGACTCATAAGTTGGGGGGTTCGGATTTTGATTCCAGCACATGTACATGTATCTCCTCTGTGGAATCTGTTAACCAGACCAACTGCTTGCTGTGATACAGCCACAGCTGCTCGCTTGACACGAAACTAAAACATGAAGTAGTATGACAGGAGGTAGCACATGAAAGCACAATCAGGAGGCGAGGGTAGGGGGAAGAGACTTCAGACAGATCTCTCCTACCTGTCTGTCCTGCTTATTTTTCTCCTTCAGGTCTGTCTTTACTTTTTCAGCTTGGATGTCATCATACACAGCGTCATATTCGTACACTGTCGGATCCTGTATCAGAGCTTTGTCTATCTCCAGCTGTGTCTGGGGAAAAAAAAGACTGTTAACCTGACATAGAAAATTGCACTTTAAATATTCAGTAACATATATACTGTAAGGCCTGATGTATGTGGGAAGACAATCAGTGTGTGAAATCAACAGTTTGCAATTAGAACAAATGTACTTTGTCGTCACTGAGCACGGAGAAAGATTTTTAAAAATTACTTTGAGTTACTCATTCCCACACCTTCATTTGCCAAACCAGAATAAGTCACCCTGCAGAACAGAAACCAGAAAATGCTGGGAAGCAAAAAAGAAGAATTGGATACAATTCCTGCCCTTGCTGTAACTCTTCCACCTTCAAACCTACCCTCTCCACCTTGATTCAGACTATACTAATGCTGTACTTTTTTCCAAGAGATTTTCACTAGGCTAGGTTATGATAGTTTAACTGCAGATTATTTTGTGAGACAGCTGAAGTTTAGTCTGCCATTGATGTTAAGTGCACACTGCTGTCAAAAGTTTGTCACAGAAATGGGACTTATTTTTTAAACATTTATAAAAATGTATACATTATTTTTAATGTATGTTTCTTTCCTTTGATAATTACACCAACTTTGATGCCTTGAGTCTAAAACAAAGCATTTTAAATCACCATTTTATTCTGAATATTCAAATAACAGTGTACTCATATCTCTCTGTTTCCAGTTATCATGATCCTGTACAAACAAAATGTAGCAATCAGTGTGTGATGCCAAAGTTTCAGAGGCTAAGGGCTGGAGTGGGTGCTGAAGGTGCAGCAATTATGGCAGTGATTGTGTGTAGGCGTAGCAAGAACTTGTCATGTGACCTGACCTACAGATGAACACATTTTACTAGGCTACATGGAATTATAACACTTGGCAATTTTCATAACATGCTCAAAATTTATGAATTTATCAAATGTGGTTCCCAAAATGACTTTCCTTTTTGGTCTTGTAGGGTCACTTATGCTGTTTGGTAAAGTCTTCTTTCTATTCTATTAGTTTATAGCTCTTGTATTTGAAGCTGGGCTTATAGTAATGTTTCCTGCAATAACCCCACTAAGCATGGCCAGCTGATCTTTTAGTACTATGAAATAGACAGATAGGAAACAAACAACGTAAACCTGCAGCATACCCAACTTTGAGAAATGTTCAAGAATGGGCTTGTATTCAAGTCAAGCAACTAATGGACCATTTATGCACTTCAAAGTTGGTACTTTGAAACATCTTCCAAGGCTTGTTCTAGCTCGGAACCAGTCCTTCTAAACATTTTAGGTGGATAGAAAGGCCTTCTATTTTTCGAAAAACAATGAAACCCTGCCGGTTACTACCATGACCATCAGGACAAAAGGTCAAATGATTTTGGCCACTGGGTCAAGGTGACTGTGCTGTGCCACATGTAAATGCTGGAACCTTCAATCAAAGCCTTGCTTTGAAACCACGAAAAACTTTTAAGCATCTAAACCAGCCCTAAGTTGCTTTTTTCCTAACTTGTCTAGTGAGTAGTACATGATGAGTGATTAAACACACATGTGATTGACTTAAAAATACATGCCTGGAAAGCATGCACGTTTTCAAACTTTTGTGCAGGACTTTCATCATTTTGTTCTTGAAAACATACAGCTGTGCTTAGTTAAATGAGGAACCCTGAAATGTATTATGTTTGGAAATACCACGCAAAAGCATAAGGGAATTAATCTAATTTCTGTCAGCCGAGATCAGCTGAGTCATCATTTAGTCACAAGAAAATGAAGCTGCATCACAATACTTTAGTGGCATACACCCACCTTTTTTTTTTATTTTTAGAAACTAGTACTAGTAGTAGTAGAACTAGTAGCTGTCAAGCAGTAATCTGAAGTTTTTGCTGCACAAAGATAGAAAGTAGCTGAGGTACCTTGTCAGGATTTGATTCACACCAGCAAATAAAGATAATGTTCTGTGTTGCAACTGTCAAGTTTACCTGTTTTTTAATTTTAGTCAAGGCAGTAGCTTCCTTCTGTACAGCACCAGATGCAGATGTCTTACTGGACTCCTGAAAGTGAAATGAATTTCTATGCTGCAAACTGCATTGGAAGAGAACTGAATGGAAACAGATATGCAACTTATGTGAGTAATTTATAAGACTAAGACTAAGAGGATATAAGAATTTCTTTAAAAATTAATTAGATACATGAAGGTATAGCCACATTCCCACTGTTAGTCCAGTACACACACGCAACACTTTCGCTTTCACTCTCAAGTTGTCTTTAGTCTTTCTTCGGCTCCTTTATGGTTTGACAGTAGTGCCAGTGCAAATCCACTGTGCAATATGCATGCATCAGTTTAACCCTAACACATGTGCAGTGCACTTGCAGCGGCGCTAAATCTAGTATCTACCACTAGCTATAATCCATTTCGATGCTTAGACAAGCACAAGGATAATACAAAGCTGTCAAAAGACCCAACGTGTGAAAACAGCAATGTACCTCCTCATCACTGTCGTCTCCAAACACATTTTGCTTTGTCGCCTTTGTAAGTGCTGGGCCTCTGGCCGTCTTTTTGGGTATAAACAAACCATATCTGGGACAAAATCAAAATACTTTCTATTTTTGTCTTCAAACCCCCCTCCCCAGAAGAAGTATTAATTCTAAATTTTCAAGTGAAGTTTCGAACATAATTTGTAAATGAAGTTTCAGCTTTTGTCTTCATATGATATTCAATGATTCATTCCCGAGTGGACTAAGTCTAAACACTACGCAAGTAATATGTAAACTTTTTTAAAAAAAGAAACGTGAGTTCTTTTATTGATACAAAGAAGAACTGCATAGGACTGTTTTCAATGTTCTGAGATTTTCTGTCCATCTTCCAAAGAAAAGTACTAAACAATCTGTGCAAAAATAGTCACAAAAATAAGAAAACCTAACTTTCTATTGGAGGTCGCCATTTTGAGCTACACACTGAGAGTGGCTTCCCTTAGACTGTCGTATTATTTCGCGCTGGAAGGAAACGCCCCCAAAGTTAGAGCATGAATGTGTTCGACCGAAGATGCAAGATCGATAAACAACAATAACCAACAAAAAATCGCCTCGTGTATACTTTTTTGCACCGATAACTAAGAGGTGCTAATCAGACAAATGAAAAGGCACTCGTCTCACTAGTTATCCGCGTTCAAAAGTGTAGAGAGCGCTATAACAGACTCTTTCACACCTGCAGCATCAGCTCAGAATTGTCAGAGCTTGTCAGAGCTTTGGCATCCAGCTCAGTGTAAAGTTCTATACCTGTATCTTTACCGGTGTGGACAGCTGAGACTCATGACCATGGATGACAGCGGTGTTATTGTCGTCTTGAAAAAACAAGACACTGGTAAGATTCAAGACATAATTTTTCTATCATTATTTATTATGAGTCCATCATTTTGTTTTTCGTTTTTCTTGATACGGTTTCATATATCTTTTTTTCATATCAATGAAATTGCGCGTTGTTGTTGTTGTTGTTGATGATGATGATGATGAGGCCAAAAATTGGTGTGGCTTAGGTTGAAGGTAAATTTAAAAAATTGCGATATATTTCTTTACAGTTCATGGAAAGAAAGGGAAGGTGTCAACGTAGGTTTAGGGTAAATTATGTCCCTTGTGGGAATTTTTATGGACAGGTGAACCCCCTCCACCCCACCCCACCCCACAAAAAAAGGGTCGGCAAGGAAAATAAGTGGTCTGGCAACCGTCATCTTAACACCTTTTTGTTTTTGCCTTAAGCTAGGATTGCAAAGAGACAGAGTCTGTTTCGTTGACAGCTGATGGAGTGGATCAAACATTTTTCTGAATTCCTTCCTTCTTGTTTTTTCCCCTTGCTTTTCTCATGTTTAAATATTTACGGTGGAATGCTTTCACTGCTTCGATCAGGATCGAAATGCCTTTTCATGTCTTCTCTCCAGCACTCACGATCGGGTTGTTCTGTGCGCTGCTGACGCTTTACATCGCCCTCGCCGTTCTCGTCTACAAACCTCACTCGTTTCCGGGCCAAGGGTCAGCACGAACCGCTGGCAGATCTACGTCACTACTCGCATGCTGGGCTCGCCTCAGAGGTCGCCACAGCACGGAAACTGAGGGGATTGTTTGACAACGATGAGGGTGCATATTTATAGTCACGTGAGAGGATCCCATGGAGATTGGATCCCCGGTATTGCATTTGACAGCTTAATCACAGAGGTTGTGTGCCTCAAGTTTCCTTGCATTTTCAGGGGTTCCAACATTTTCAGAGTTCGCAGACTGGTTGTTGTGTTCCTTAGACAGTCTAACCCAGGGACTGAAATCTTCACTATAGAAATCTTCCCATCGCCAAGTCTGAACAAGTTGAGCACATTATCTGGGATAATAGAGCATGTAGTACAATAGATATATATAGCTGAATGTCAACGGTCCTAAAAATGAAAATCTCATCTTCTGGAAACCATACCTTCACCAAGCAAGTAAAAATAATCTATTTAGCAAACCTACCTGTGGCGGTGTAGGAGCCACAGGGCACTAAGACACTCTGGAGTGTGCCGAAGGTAGTCTAGAGCATTTTCTACCTGGACACAGTGTGCTCGGCCCAGACGGCTCTACACCAACAAGAAAGAATGGCCAATTCTGCTAGAAATGCAACCAGTACCTCTCAAGGAAACCATACCTCACTAGCTAATTGCGGATTGAAGGTGTTTCGAACTCACTATAATTATCAATTGTGTTAAATCCAGGAATATTACCATGGCCAACAAGTAAATGACTGGTCTTTTCGGCTGGGAATAATACATTATGAATGATGCATTACATCTGAACACCTGAGACAACAGACTGTCAGCCTGAGTCAAACAAGTTCGACTGGATGTAAATCAAATGCGTGGACGAGAAGGCCACTTCTGTCGCTGTGTTATATAAATAAGAGTACAGGGCGGATGTATAATTGTCCTTGTCCAAGTGTTCGGTAAGCTGAACGTATTTGCTGAATGAACACACACAGCCGACCAAGTCAGTAACCAACCAACCAATCAAGCAACCACACACAGGTAAATAGTATGTTTGTTTTAGTCCAGTTGGCATCGATGTGTATATCCCCCCCCCCCAGTAAAATGTGCCACCTTTTATCTGTAGTGAGATCTGACTTGCTGTCAGGGCAAAGTGGTCTCGCTATGACGTTGGCAAGATGCCAGATTGTCTGATCTCCATCAACAAGAAGTATGGATTTCTTTTTTCTTTGGCATATTGATTTTGTCACCATCATACTATCATAACGGCTTTGGGGCCAGTGGGAATTATGAAAAGCACTCTACGACTGGCGCCCTTGATTATGGTGATTTTTTTCCACAGATTTTAATGTGGCAATTTTTTTTTGAAAATTGGTGAAGGATTCACATGCTGCCTGTCTGTCTGCGTCTTCTAGTAGATGGTGAATCCTTATCTCTATCACCGAGAAAATCAGTAATAAACTAAGCCATATCTAAAATATTCAACATAGTTTTAAACTTTGTTGAATTAATTTTGAAAGTTAAATTTGAATTATTTGTATATATTGTTACAGATTTGTATGAATAATTAAATGATCAAGTACTTTGAATATCGATTTTTGCAACACGTGATTTTAGAGAAGAAGTCTAGCTGGCTGTTTATTTAGCTGTATGCTTATCATCACATAATTCTGTTAAAATTGTGGTTATGAATCGATTTTGAACTGTTTTTTTAAGGGGTTTTAAGTATTTCTTACTCTCAGTTTATAGCGGTAATATTAAAAGGAAATTCCTCTTGATATTTATTGTTATGTGCGACTAAAGATTAAGACAGCGGAGAAGAACTGGTCCAGGTCCAGGTGTCTGAAGTGAAACTGTTACTTACAGCAGACGATCACTTTGCTCAATTACATTTCTTTAATACAGTCTGGTTATGGAGAAGGAAATCTTACTGTTCTGTTTGAATAAAATATTGCAAAAGATTGAGCTATTTCTGTTTTTATTCCCTCTAGTCGAGTCGTGTGAGATCGGCATAAGGTGCACAAAACAGTTCCTGGAGGGAAATGGGGAAGTATCTCACCACGAGTGCAAAGAACCCATAGCCTGACTCTGCGCAGCAGATTGCTGGTCCTGATGGCTTTTCAAGTCCTGTGAACTGGCCATGAGTAAAAAGCAAACCCGTGTTACATACGGCTGAGAACTGGCCCACGAATGGCACGATACAAGGATAAACAGGGGTCTCACTGCCTCACAACAGATTTAAAAAAAAGCTATCCCGGCATCGCTGAATAGTTCTTTGGGCCCCGTATCGTCTGACAATGTCATTTAGACCACGTCAAGAAACCGACCCACGGTATATAGTCGATCCTCTGTCGCCTGTACCGTATAAGTTTCACAATATTACACCCTTCCCCGAACGAACGTCAAAAGTGTGATTTGCTTTTTGTGACATCGTTTTCGTTAGGAAATTTTAAAGTTTGTTAAGGTCGCGGGAGGTGCGTGAAGTGAAAGGCTGAAGTATCACTGGCGGTTCTGTCCGTCCTCCCTGTGTCTGTCTACCACTCAGCTAACCAATTATAAACGCTGTCGAGACAGTAGATTGCTTTTCCTTTTGTGCATTACAGTTTGGATACTTTTTAGGTGGGGAAAGGAAACCTATAGTGAAGTGGGAAAGGACGCGAGGACAATGTCGCATAGAGTATCGATCCTGGTTTGTTCACCCAGATTCAAGACAACAGTTAGCGCGAAGAATTCAGTAGCTGTACGCCTTCGACGTTTGTCGGTAAATGGCGTCTCCTTTGAAAGGCATCCAAAAAAGAAAAAGAAAAGAAAATAGTTTCCAAACGGTCGCGAACGTAAAAACAGACACAACATGAGGCGACAGTAAGCGCTCCTAGTTGGAGGGTCACATAGAGACATACACTTTCTCCTACCTGTCTGTCTGCCTGCCTGTAAACATGCATGCTTGTCTGTCTGCCTGTCTATCTGTCTGTCTTTCTGTTTGCCTGCCTGGCTGTCTCCTTTGACCTCTCCATCGCACTCGCTAACTCGCTCACTCTCTGACTCGCTGTCATTTGCTCAAACATAGGCAATTTTTCGAGAATTATGTGCACGCACGTCCACAGATACATTTTACTCCACTTTTTAAATTCAACAAGTGTAATCATTTTATTTGGAAATTTCAGTCAAGTGATCTGGATTGCACTTGTCTGTTGAAGCGCAAGGGAAACGATCTGCATTTCTTCAAATAAACGTGGCACACTACCATATGTTGATGCGTGTTGCAGTGTGACTGAGATGTAAGCTGTTCATAGTCCATGATTATTTAAACTGCAGTATAAAGGTACTGCGCCATGTTTTGACTTCCTAGAAACGGGACTGTGCCGCTACCCAAGACCCGCCCCAGCTCCGGTCATAAGACTCTGCGCGAAGGGTGTCTTTTGGCACTTGACTTCTTTGGCGGGCTATCTCCAGCGCCGTAAAGGTCTGTCGATATACCTTATGGAAAATAGTTGTAGCTAGCTAAGCGTGTCAAAGAAAAAGGAAACGTGAGTCTCCATCAGAGACGCAAACCAGCCCCCCCTTCCCTCCTTACAAGTTATTTACATTTCGTCTCTAATTCATAAGAGTGACTTATTAATGCCACTTCCGTTTTTCTGAGCGTATGCTAAAGTGCGTACCTGAGCGTAAGCTTCCCTGATATATACGTGTGAGCACTGTTCTGCAGACGCCATCTGTGATCTTTCATTTAGAAGTTCCATGATCGGTTACATATGGATAGGTAATGATTGATAATGGAGATAGCGTGTAAGCGACATTTGTATTGACTGTGAAATAATATACTTCTTGTATTTTTAAAATGTTGATAAGGATGTTTTCCTCCTTAGGCTGTTGGTACAATAAGATGCACATTGAAAGGGGTTTTGATTTGTCAGTTTATTTATTGTTTGGATCATGACTGAATGTTTTGAATTTTCCATTTTACTTTAACTCACAAAACTCTTTTGCCTTTACAATGCAGTATGTTAGCTTCTTTGTACAGACAGTACAGTTAATGACTGTGTGTTAGATATGTAGTTTACTTGAGAGCGAGAAACATATATAAGATACAATCCTGAAACAGTATGCATATGGCTATAGTTTTCTTGCGTAGGCAGAAATAGTGCCTTAATTGTGTGTCCAACCTTCGGTTAGCTGGTTAGGCGAAATACTAAGTACGGTACGTTCATGTTACTTTCTTTGGCACAGAAAAGATTTATATTTATTTTACAAAAAACCCCGCCATATATTAACATTAATCTGCACTTCGTATTATTTTTCTTAACTAGAATTAGAAATAATAACTAAATATGAATCTCAGTATTTAATAACTCTTAAATATAAACGTGAAATGTCCAATTTATAACATTCCTTTAATTGCCCCATCAAATGTTTTAAGTTTTTTAAAAATAATTTTATTTCACTTTTAATTAAATTTTTGCACTTTCCTCATAAAAAAATGTCCTTCAGCGACATGGCTACACTCCTGCTTTTCCTGAATCATAAAGTGAATCATAAACAAATGAATCTGTTTCTCAACCTTTTCTGCATCTCTCCACTTTCCCAACAACACCGTCATCGCCAACACTGAAATTGGAGTTCCTATACTGTAAGTGTAATGACATGGTGAAATTCACAATGACGTCAAAAGATGTTTACAAAATGAAACATGCCTATGGTTTATGTAGACAAATCGAAGTTACACGGAAGACTGAAAAATCTGATTGCTGTCATAAATCCTTAAGTTATTTGTGGACAAAAATCATGATTGAGAAATTGTTTGCCCTCGGCAGTATGGCGTCATCTTGGTATTTGCAATCCCGACGTAATCGGTGTGAAACAGTTGCTCTAGTGAAGAAAGAACCTAGAATTTTATTACTATCGAGCGATCGTTGTCAATAGTGCTAAATACAAACATTGCTGCATGTGACCATAATTTTTTTTTAGTTCAAGGTATTTATCGCTGTGTTTCAGCTTTGACTTCTCGTTTCTCTCTTTTTTTTTCATCGCTGCATTTCCAAAATAGTGCTTTAAAATGGCATCTTCCTATTGTACTGAAATGATCATGAGTGATTCCAAATAGTTACCTTAATTTGAGACTCATAAAAACAATGTTCACTTTTTTGTTATGTAATAACTAGCTCACTAAATGCAAAACTCACTACATTAGTGAAACTTGTGCTTCTAGTTGGTAGGTAGGTAGTTTCAGAGGGACAGTGGTTCCACCTCGCAGTGATTTCGCACTATGGGTGGGTGGGTGGGTGGGGGAATGGGGTTCTAACCTATCTCCACTGAAAGAACCACCAGACTGATAGCTGCAGCAAGATGGCCAGTGAGAGGAACCAGTTTAATGTTTCGGGAGAAAGGCTAAATGGAGGCTAACAAGTTTTAACATTTTAGTGGATACGTTTAAGGTTTGTATGTGCATTTGGTTTGAGGTTGCATAGGATTAATGAAAACTATGGGGAGGGGGTAAAAGGCTCCTTACACGTTGCAATGCTTCCAGCTTTCTTTGCAATATTTACCATATATGGAACCTGAAATGTTGACAGAAAATGTTGCAGGGAGCCTCTCAACATTTTGCGCCGATAACATGCTGCGGGCTGAAATCTTTCAAGGGGCTTAAAATGTTGCAGGTGTTTTAGCCAATCAGAAGAAAATCATGCTGTCCAGTGCGGAGTAGTTTAGTTCGGAGCGATAATGGAAGGCCTTAGACTGTAAACTGGTCAGAAAAACTTACTTTCCACTTGATAGAGCACTGGCAGCGGCAAATACACCACCAAATATTCTTGCAGCAGCAGTGCTTTTTAGGGAATTTAGTGAGTACTTTGCAGAAATATATTTCAGGGGCCGGGAGCCATTGCAGGGCAACGTCAAAAGTTTAACCTAATGAATAGTATGTTGTTTGCAATTGCCGACAACTTGGCACCCGAGAACCAGAATACCGGTCCTCGTGTTGGTTCAGAGCAAGGGTCACCAGAAACCCTGGGCATTGAAGTAAAAACATACACAAATAGTGTATCCCTAACGTCACTACACAGTTCTTGTTTGTAGGCAACACACAAAGACTTGCAACATGATCTGAAGCCAGACGCCACAGAGAGAAGCTGGGGGTGACATCTATGCTGCACTGGAGCTGTTACGTCACTGTGCTTAGGAGTGAATGCACGTTGGTAGGCACCTCCCACCCCCTTCTTTCGACCCTTGCTCCTCTGCCCTTTCTTTTCACCAGCTGCAGATGGCGGCTGTGGCCATACAAGAAGTGCAAATATCGAGTATTTTTGGTTTTCAATGGGAACTATTTAACGATCGTGATGAGCATCCATGCATGGGTGTTACTGTGTAACTGGGAAAATTTTCCGCAAATTCTGACAGGCGATGAATAAGACATGCGACCGATGAAGCTGGTGGTCAGTAAGTCAGGTAAATGTAGACAGCAGAGAAATCATATCAAGAGTATATAAATAGTAGAGAAAAGATCAGAATTATTATAATTAGACAACATACGAAACGGATCAAGATTATTACATATAGCAGAGAGATCAGCAGATGAGCCATATTAAGTTAACAAAAACGGAACGGAGCCAAGCTAAATTAAACGATAGACGACACAGACAATCGACAGTTTCGGGGCATTACCCCTTCGTCAGGACAACACAAGCACAAACAGAGACAAGGACAGAAAAAAGCCAGAAACAGATGAAGGCGAAGAGAAAAATATAGGCACTGAGGTGGGGGAAGCAGAGAGAAATGCAAACTCCGGCGTGGTGAAAAACTGCCGGAAAAGGGTGGGGGGGCGGTCACATTAAAAGTGATTAGAATGACTTCCCTTTTGAAGTTTATTTTAATATTTCACTCAGTGAATGAACGCATGACTCGGGGAGTCGTGCACATAGACACGTCCTCTACTAATTTTAGGTTTCATCACGGGCTGCTTTTCTTTCATCTTATCTACAGTTTATTGTTTCTTGATGAAAGAGCCGAGTGTCTGCTGTATTGTCCTCTTGCACTGGTCAAAGATCTTGTTTGTTAAATCAGAAAATCTGGTGTTTTGTGGGAACGTGACGAGACCAGTAGCAGTTGAGACATCAGTCATCCTGCGTGCGCACAGCCAAGAAACATTTGGAATTTGTCCATTATATTTTACTCCAGATTAATAATGAGTGTGTGTGTGATACGATGAAGTTGAAGATTAATTATCCTGTAAGTAATGAAATTGTCAATAACGGAAGAGCTCAAAAGGAACGGAAGAAAGCAGACAGACAGCAACAGGCTAGCAGCACGATGCTCTTATCACGTTCACTTTTCTACATTGAAGGACAGCCCATCCTTCTTCTTCGCCAAGTTTAAAAAAACCTTTTACTAACGATTGATTTACACATCATTCGTCCTCAGAGTGGTCTCCTCTGTTAATCCCTTTCACGGTCGCCATTTTGCGGACCGTGTTACACAACAACCATGAGCTGCTGCCTGCAGTAAATGAGTAATGGCGACCTGGCAGAAGTTGTACGAAAAGTTCGAACAAAAATGAGGACTGGCACAGAGACACTGCACAAGTTAACCTCGAGACCGAAAGGGAAATTTTTACAAAACAAAAACATTTTCCTCGGAAAAATATTTCTTTTTTCTACTCGGAAAAGGACTTCACAATCTCGGAATACCGAGAATCCGCGGAGAATTCCCATGCCTGGAATGATTTCTTTCTTCCTTCCTTCCTTTTTTGGGGTGGGATGGGGACAGGGAGGGTATGGGATTTGGTAAGAACTGTTTTCAGTCGAATTAGTCCACCATTGTGAGACCAACACATTAACACAACGCCCATTTTCCCCGCAGCTCACTCAAATAGAACTTTAATCTGAATACGACAGTAGGACTTACGTCAGAGAAGGTGCCTGGTTGTCTGTGGCTACATCGCCAAGCACGTTCTCACCTGTTGCGGACTATTGGAGCGCCGCTTGCTGATGTTGAGTGTGAGATGCTGCGGGTGTGTGGGTACCAGGCACCGTAAGCACCAAGCACACGTTGTTTGATGTTATCTTAATCAACATTATTCAGCAGGTTGATATGCCTACCCTAAAGAGAAGGCAGCTTACACACACTTAAATATTAACTTGAAAAAAAACCTCACCGAATTATTCGTAAAAAATGCTTCAAATAGTTTCAGAAATCTTTCTCTTTCTGAGGTATTTGTATTTTTCAAGTTAACACTACATGGTGACTAAGCAAACATTCGAAGGCTTTTCACTCTTCTGTTTACCTTGAAAATAGGGAAAAAGAGCTGGCTGTCTTTTATAAACTTTTATACAAGCGCGTATGACCCCAGTTCTGCACAAAGCTGCCAGGTAAACACTCTTCCTCGCGCAATCTATTTCATGTCGGGAAAAGCTAGCACAGTTGCAGTCACCTGCTCTTGTAATGACGGGTGGACAGGGCGAGAAAGGTGCGTTACGCAGGCTTCACACGGTATAAGTAGGTCGAAGGTGATTGAAAACTGCATCGAAGAGTACTTCAGTAGTTTTCTTCCTCGTTTGTTGATGAAATATCTTTAGCCTTTTCAGCCGAAACCTCTCCCTCCTTCCACATCTGTGAAAGGGTCAGTTGGGAAAAGGGGAAACTTTTCTTTCAAAACGGGATGAAACTTTTGTTGCAAACTGATAAAAATATTTATACCATGTGTTGCTCGATTTTGAATAGTTCTACACCATACATATCTTTCGATTTATTTCAGCCTGTGTGCAGCCACCTTTAAAGCACTGCTTTGTTCTGCAGGGGAGCCGGTGAGAATTTGCTAACAGCGAAAGGTGTACATCCAGCGTAAAGCACTAATGAAAGGGTTAGGCTCCTTGCCCTTACTAGTCCGCCCCGCCCCCCTCCCCCAGTGTCTACCTTTTTTTCTTTTTTTTTTTTTTTGTCGCGGTACGGATGTCCTAGTGCGTGAAAGCCGTTCATAGAAAAGCTAAAGCCACGGTTTTGTATTTCGCTCTCTCGCTGTGCGGAAACGAAAACATGTTGCATAAAGGTGCACCATTTTATTTGAACAGCTAAGGTTATAGTAAAAACCATGATAGTGCAAACAGAAAGCGTCTAACACGCCTAGAATATATATTTTAACAAAATAATTTATTTACAATTTTTGTTTCAGCCTGCAGCTACATGGAACGTACCATACACATGTCCATCGTCACACCCAGGCGAAAAGTTATACAGGTACTCAGAATCACAATGTAAACCATGTGTTACAAATTAATGTCCCACAAAAAATACGATAACACTCGGGTGCACATCAGTTCTTCTCACAGAGAGAGAGAGAGAGAGAGAGAGAGAGCACATCCGTTCAGTTTACCCTTATAAACAGACGTTTTATAAAAAAAATTCTGTAATAGGTCTTTGGATTTTAATATTTTTTGTGAGGGGACAGGAGGTGTCTTTCAAGATTGCTGATGGTGTCGAGGTGTTGTCGTGTCGTGTGCTGTTGTCACAGCTTTTGAAGTCATCGTGGCGGCAGGCAAGACGTCAGCTGCCGAAGACCTCACTGTGGGAACTTTCCTGTGCGTCCGGCGACTCAAAGTGCTCTGTTTGTGCAAATATTAGCAATTATCGTGCTGTTCGTTCGTGGATGAACATCTGTAACGATAGCTGTGGGTCTGTGGAAACACTAAATAAGAAGGTACATTGTGTTTATCTCAATTTCAGTTTCTTTATTGACTTTGATCCCCACAAGAACAGGGTAAAGGAAATAAATCTACTGAAATTCATGTTTCTTTTTAGATTTCGTATTTCACATTTCGTGGAGGTTCAAAACATTCCTATGATTTATAATACATATCTTGGAAGATAATCGTTTGATTAATTTGCATTGGTGGATATGTACCTAAAACTATGTAGCGGATCTCATCACCAATTTCGTTTGTATTGCATAATGAGCACACTGTTTTTTAGGTCTGGGTATATCATAGTATCCTAACTGCTGAGCAAGCAAATTGTGACAACTTAGCGTACATTTCGTTAAAGTAGCCCTTAGGGTTGGGTACAGGGTTAAAGCAGCCCTTAGGGTTGGGTACAGGCACGTCAGGTAAGACTGAAAACCACAGTTATCTTGAACATTTTGTAGGTACAACTCTTCTTTCCAAGATTGCATGCGCATGTCTACGTGCGTGCATCTGTGCGTGCATACGTGTAGGTGTGTGCGTGCGCGCGCACGTGTGAGAGAGAGAGAGAGAGAGAGCGTGCGTAGTGCTTAGAAAATATTAGACGATGAAGACTAATTTTAAAAATGTATCATAATATGCGCGAAGAAAAATCATTTATTATACGTGACAAGTATATATTCCTACGTTTGCCTTTCCTGCGATACTTAGAATCGACAAACATGACAAGTATGGGGGCTTCCTGAGTGTTTCGTCTGTAGTATTCAGAATCGACAAGTTGTAATGTCAAAACGTTAGCAGAATACGACTAGCCGTTTGGCGTTGCCAGAACTCATGATCAACTTTCAATTAAGCCCATGAAAGTTTGTCCACTTGATCCCGATTTTCGCTGGACTTCTGGACTTCTTGGGTTATATGGACGAAAATCAGTGCATAAGAAATGGAGAGACAAAGAAGAAATCTTTACACCGAAAAAAGATGAATTGTCTTTGGAGGTAATACGTTCAGTTACTAAACAGCTGTTGTATTTAGCGTAGGTGAACCGTGTAAGGCTGGCGTTAGCATTGGACTATATTTGAATAATGCCATACGAAGAGTGAGGGTTAATGACAACTATAGAATATCAACGGTTCAAATATCGCAAGTCTGGCTGTAGACATTCGTGACGTCAACCGTAAGATTCTCAATGATTAAAGCTGGTTATTTCTGGTGGGTGAAGCAGGTGCAAAGAGCTCTGAATCCGGCAGTCTCCGGCACTCTGCTTTTTTGGAAACACTGGGGGAAGCTGGGTGGTGTTTCATCCGGTTTGGATTAAAGCCCGGATATGGTATAAGATTGATTTCGGAACTCTTATGAGCTTTGCCTTAGGCCAGTCCTTACAACCTTTTGATGAACGCCCACGCCCTGGCGCATGCGCGTACAGACATCAATAGAGACTGCGCAATAGTCGGATAGTTCGAGTTCATGCAGGAAAATCAAACTAATAACAACAGCTACTCCCCCCCCCCCCACACACTCCACAACGTTTCTTTGCTAAGACCAGTCAGATTAACTTTCCTTAAGGGTTTTTTTTTGGGGGGGGGGTAGATTAATTTGGTTTGATGTGGAAGTATGCTTGTACGCCGTCTGTGTTTCATATTTTGAAGCAGCGTCATCTTGTTATAAATTGGTTTTACGCAGACCATAGCCCAAACAGGAAATTAATTATTAAAAACACAACTCACAAAATCGTGGATCACATACTTTCATCCTATTTGCAACACACAAGCTTTTCAGTTCACGTGTTGGCAGCATTCCGAATGCACAGCTGTGCCAGTGAAGTCTTTTGTGGATGTATGATGGCCCATGCAACACTATATTTTACGCAGTCAAGGAAAGCAGTCCAGTCTCTTTTTATCCTGGACGCACATGGCTCTATCCGGTGGTATGAAAGCAGTCCTAAAACCCAATCCAAATGTATGCGTTAAAACTTTCGTTTTATTTAGGTGAAATATTTCTCGCCAAAAAGCTTCCATCACAGAGATTTAAGTGGCAATAATGTTTTGTAAAGAACTTTTCATCCAATTAAAAATAAACTGTTTTGCTGAAAATGACTTGATTAGGCTTTTATAAATGCATACTTTCGTTCGAACAGTGTTTATGTCTCTTTATGATTAACTGCATTCGACTTGATCAAATCGTACACGGTCGGCATTAACAACAGGAAACTAAATATTGCATCATCGTCTTATAACCCATATTCGTTCATTTATTTACTCATTTATTTACTGCGGTTGCTTGTGTGCACGAGAAGGAGGGAGAGGCAAGTGAAGAGTGAGGGGCCAGGCATAGAGGAAAGAGGGAAGGAATGATTGAGGGACGAACCCTAATCAATAGGTTCAGCTTACAAGGTGTGTGGAATATCTTTCGCGAAAGTGTAATAGTTTCCCCTACTGCACTCCTGTAGTTCTCAAACGCACACCTTAATACGGATGCACACTACAGCACAAGCATTTTGTGCACCTGTGCGCAAAAGCAGCCTGGTCACCTTAGCCCTTGCTCTGAAAATTCTATAAGAAAAAAATAAAGTATCCGCCTTGCCATTTCACGTTGGGGTCCCATGACCTCTATGCTGGAAGTGAGATTCTTTGTGCGATTGCCTGGCCTGCAGTGCAGAAGGGGGTGCCAGCTTGTGCAGGGTGGATTGTTTGCGTGCCCGATGCTCGGGTGTGTGCTGCCTTTTCACCAGCCGCTGATAGCTTCCGGGTGAGATTGGTTTCGATAGCCGCGCTAATAGCTTTTGATGATCACCGCGCTGAGTATGCCAGTCACGTGGTCTCTCTTGCCGTAAAGTGAGACGTCGGTTCTTATACCTCCCAGGTAACCCGAGAGCTTGTCAATATTGTTTTCTTCCACCCCTTTTTATCAATTTGTTTCATTAGCTTAAATGACTCAGTAAAGCCAAATCAATAGCTGTTCTTTATTTCTTCATGGTTGTCGCTGGGGTTAATGTAACTGCATGGGACGTGGAGGTTGTAAAAAGGGAGCTAACAGCGTTCTTTGACGTTGTCAACGGAGATTGAATCAGAACTTCTGATTTCCCAAATTTATTAAAATAAAGCCTTTTCTGTAACCGGACGCAGTACTCTAATTTGCCCGAGTGGGCAGTTTCTGCTGTCATGTGGACGCGCATCTGATTCATTTATTGCATTTCTTTATTCAACAGTCTGATTATCGCTTTACTTTCCTTTATATCTCAGGTTTAAAAAAATGGAATCAGTACTTGGGCGCAGTAGACCTCAATCAAGATCTAAAACAATATTCAGCATTATTTTATTATTAATCAGCACATATATGGTCCGCTTGCTCCTAATAAAAGTAACGAATTTCGTATTTCTGACGTCAGAACGACGGACGATTAACTGTAATCAAGTTTGTCAAACATCTGACACCAATGGGTCTTTGTCCTTGAAGAAAGAGACTCAAACACGCCATACCTGAAATGTGTTCCCTGCCACGTGACCTTGCCCTGAGACTGGCAATCTCGAGAAATGTGCGTGCATTATGTGCAAGCAAGCAAGTGATCTTTGACTAAACGTTTAATATCCCTGGACAAAAACAGGAATGGAAATCCCATCAAAGCAGGCAGAATCTGTCACGCCTGCAGCTATATATTTTGTAGCGCAGTGTGTAGACGGCGAGAAAGTGCGGGAATCTAGCTGAACTTCCGAGATGCAGTCAGTCAGTACGACTGGCAAAGTTCCACAAAAGCCATGCGCTTTCGAAATTATACTCAACTCGCGGCGTCTTAATTGCTTATTAGTGCTCAGCGACACCAATTACACGATAATTATTTAGTAGCCAGCGAACAGAAAAACTCCACGTTTTTCAAGCACTGAAATAGAGGTAAGGATCGACGTGCTAGAGAGGGAGGAAATGAAGGTGGGCCAGCAAGTCTTGATTACAAGTTGCCTTTTATTACAAGTTGTCTACGGGTGCGTGCCCCCGTATACCACTCTGAACATCTTACGATTTACACTCCAGCAAGACAACTCCTCTCCTCCTCTGATGATTGCATTCTTTCAATACTTCGTATCAGAGAAAAACCTACAGACAGCGCATGTTCACCTTCCCGGCATCCACCCAATGGAATTCACTTCCCTAAAACATTCGGTACTCCCCTTCACCGCAAGTTTTCAAAGGATCCTTAAAAATACATCTCTTCTGCAAGTAATCATCCTATTCTGCCTTTTACACCTGTTCTGTCTCTGGACTGACGATTGACGTGTGTCCCATATCTCCTGACCTTTCTGGTTAGCGTTGTGCCCATCCGTTGGTTTGTGATGTTCAATGAGGTCTTATGTGTTCCCTCCCCCTTTTGTGCATTTATTTATACACACTTTTTTTGGTTTGTCTTGTCCCCACGAAGAAAGCATATTAATGTGTTCGCTCGCGTTATAAATCTTCAGATTGAACTGAACTGAATTGGAAGTTTTGAAATGTCTTGTACGTGAAGAATTTAGATGCTATTTATTTGCTCATTGTCTTATCGTCATTTTTTCTTTTTCGCCTAAGGGATTTTTTTTTGGGGGGGGAGGGTAACCATGACAACACGTGTAAGTCTTGGAGCTCAACTAAGTGGACATATCTTTTTCTAAGGTTGTTGATTTTGGAATAAAATTAGCTGTTGTCACGATTCATTAATCGCCTCTTTTAAAAGCAGCATTTGTTTACCCAGTGCCATACTTTGTGGTGGAGTCCTTATGCCACACTGTGTTATTCTTCCCACAAAGTGTTTAAAGCAAAGGTCTCACAAGCTGTCGATGTAACTTCCAACTCTGCGCACCAATCTTCTGTTTAAAGCAGTGTGAGATATAAAATACTCTCTTCATAGGGATTGGTATGTCCAGCTGCATAATGCCGGCAAGGTGATGCCAGAACAGAGGGGCAAGTTTAAGGTTAGGGTACTGTATAGGTGCACTTAACTGCTACGGTTTTTCTCCAAAGAAAGGGGTGGGGTTTGGCCGAGACAAAGAGAAAAGAAGAAAAGAAAAGAAAGAAAAAGAAAGTGATCACAGGTTAGCAGACTTTTTATTTATTTATTTTTTTTAGCGTAGAAAACGCGTGGCTGCACAGCTTTGGAGTCTTGCACATAGGCACAGCAAATAAAAACGTGTTGGCAGTTTTAGAGATTTCGATCGATATGTGTCTGAGTTAATTCCCACTTTTCCTTCAGCACACAGTAAAGTGGCAATATGGATTCATACTGTTTACTCAAGGGCAGTGAAGAATGAGTTAATAAGTGCAATCCTGACGTCCACTTCGGTAAATCAAACACAAGGTACAACACTTGATAAGCGCTGGCTTTTTATTCTACAATCAACGAGAGAGGGAATCATTTTAGGACTGTCTTGATGCGCCAAGTTTTAAAATAAAACACCAGCGATTAAGCTAGCTAGGTTAATCGCCAGACATACAGTTTCTCAATTCATCCTTAAAAAAGATTAGGGAGTTGTCTGAGAGACTATCAGGATACAACGGACAGCTGCATGTATTTTGCATATAACGTAAATAGAATTGAGTGGATTTATTTTGTGTATAATGTACAAACGTCCTATGTGAATATAATAAATCAAGGAAGTTTACCAGGTGTAAATATTTCTAACAGTTTCGCTAACAAAATACTATTTCACATGATTACGCCTGGGTTTCTTTCACTTTACTTTATACTTTTTATTGGCGTCGTGTGAACTGTTTGCACTCTTTCTGACGTGTTTACCTCGCACGTGGGTGTGCGTGTTTGCATGCGTACTTATTTCGTCACCAGATGACTCCATAAAAGTTTCCTTACATGTATTCGTTTGTTAGAACGGACTTATCACAACCAAGTTCTTGTCAGCCTCCCGCGTTCTTTTCCATGCCCGTGTCTAAACATGTAGATAATCTTTTTTTAAAAATCATCATCATCATCATCATCATCATCATCATCATCATCATCATCATCATCATCATCATCATCATCATCATCATCATCAGCATCATCATCATCATCATCATCAGCAGCAGCAGCAGCAGCGTCATCGTCGTCGTCATCATCATCATCATCATTGGCAACAGCAGGTATTCCATGATGTGGACCAGAATGGAAACTTCCATGTGTGCGATCATACGTACACGCACGCGCATGACCGTTTGGTCCTCAAAGTTCTGGCTTGCACGCGCAGGTGGGTCTCTGTTTTCTACACATAAAGTTGCCTGCACATTGAACAGCGCACTGCGGGAACATGCGTCTTGATGACGCTCTATGCAGATTCGCGACAGACAGTGACGAGAGATATACGTGTTTCCTCTGTGCGTAATCGCATATTTTCGCGCACCGGGACGACTGAACCTCGTGACGTCCTTTATGAGTGGAAGGGACGATAAACACGTCATGCAACCCAGCACTGATCCACGACAGAACACTCGTGATAAAATGTGCAAATTGAGTTCAGAAATAATTACTTGATATTGTAATTATTAGGTGCTCGGCGTCACAAAAATTAAGCCGTTAATGATTCACATTAACTGTCCTCTTCGCAGGGACTCAAATGTCATAAGCATATTTGTACACATGTACCCTCTATGCACTAAAGAGCATGCATTAATTCATACCTGCGCACATCGGTATATATGTAAGTACAGTCTTGGCAGATGAAGGCCGTGCGAATGCTTGACCAGTCAGAATAAAAAGCTGAATCAAGAACATGAATCTTATGGTCTGTGCGAACAACTTTTATACACTTGTATCTGTTCGTTGTGGAGGTCAGTGAGAGGGAACAATGAGATTACATTGAAAGTATAAATCTTGCGGTACTAATCAATGTCGGACAGGGATAACCAAGATAAACTACAGCGTGAAAGGGTGGGCTGGTTTATTTTATAAAATAAGCTTCAGGGTTACATGTTTGTTTGTTTTTTCTAAAATCAGGATTTAGAAGTAGCTCAGGACTGAGTAGCATTTTGGGAAGGAGAAGGTCAAATCGTTAAGATGCTAAAATACCAGACCTTCAAAACTTCAGACATTTTAAAAATTATTTGAAGATTATGCACAGGCATATTGTTTCATAATTTTCAAGGGTAATAACCAGACAGGGGCTGGTGATGGACAGCGTGTGTGTGTGTGTGTGTGGGGTGGGGGAACGGGGTGTCCTGCATAGCCTAACGATTACTCTCAGTGCCAGGGACATTCTAATGAGCAGGCGCGGACACAGCCGTGTCTTTAAGCTGGTCGCAGTCGTACGGAGATCGCGGTGTGCTGTCGCTTGGCGCCCCCATCACAATTTCTCCTGATCGATTGGGCCTTTATTTGTTTGAATCTTAAAATCCCATTCCAGTCACTTTGTCGTGGCTAGCCGGGTCAACCCGTTTGTGTGTCTTCCATGGAAGCCTGCTTGCCTCTGGGGAATAGTTTCGGGCAACATTTGGACTCTTTAATTCGTCCACGGCGAGCCCGGGCTGCATCGACCAATCACGACCGCGAAAAGCCATCGATCCGGATGCGATCGACCAATCGCGGAGCTCTGCGAGTAAGCGTGCGGTGAGCTGGCGACAGCGAGGTGGCAGAAGATTCACGCTGGCCCACGAAACTGGAGCTAAGTGGCCGCCCAGCCAGCCACCCAGACCCATAACAGGTGAGTGAGTCACTGGTGTGTAGAAGTGCGTATAATCAAAGATTTTGTCTATGAGTATTTTTTTATTATTAATTTTTTTGTCTTTACTTCTTGAGCTTCATTTTGTGGAATTTTTTTCCTATAAAAATTGTCGATTTAGCAAGTCGGAATAAGTTTTGCTGTTGCGCTTTTAGGACGTTTTAAATTTATTTATCTCCGTTTTATCATGAAGATGAAATTTTTAAAAGGACGAACGAAACTGTAATTAATCGGTGATTACCGCAGCTAACTTTCACCATTAACTTGGCCTGTTTCCTAACCGATCAAAGATTTAATTATGGTGAACAGGTTGTCGGTTACTTCGTGTACACCTATGGGCAGACTTTGCAGAAAGTAAAAAAGGTAGAATCTACAATATTTATTTAAGAAAAAGCTTGTGATATTTTCGAAGTACTTTTTTCATGCACCGCTTCGGTAAATAGGTTGCAGAATCGGCAAGCACTGTCAGAATGTTAAGTAGGGATTATGCCATGCCAGATGAAATGCGTGTCTGACATGCTTACAAATGTACTGCTTTGAATGATTTGTTTTATTCTTATGAAACAATAGACGAGACAGTTTCCTGCTGGTTAAACAACTATAAATACACGCTTTAGAATATATAAGAAGTCCTTTGGTTGCCGTAATTTTTCACGAGTTTGTGGCATTCACGCACGCACGCACTCACGCACGCTCTGCACATTCCCAGCATGCATAGCCAGCGAAAGGTAGTCCTAGCAGTAGAGGCTATGGCACCAGGTGGCAAACAGTGATCAAAAGCAGAAGTAGGAGAAGCATGGGGGGCAGTAGGGAAAGCCTGAATGACAGAAATGGCAGCAGTGGGACATGTGTTTCCGGAATGTTGAACCTCAACGCAGATATACGCCCAGGGGGATTTAGGCGTAACAGTGTGTCCTGGTCAGAGTAAACACACTTTCGGATACCGAAGATCACCGGCAGGAACCAGAACGCTCGCTGACCCCGAAACGACAGTAGTGAAAAGCGAAAAGCAGTGGTTACCGTCGTAGGAAACTCGAGTAGGGAATGGCAACAACCAGCGGCATCCTTGGCACCAAAAGCTGTGGGAATATTCCAGTCCGTGCGCCTGCATACCGATGTGGAAGTCGATCCAGAAGTCGTGTCTAGATGAAGGGTAATCAAGTAAACCGGTGGCATGTGTTGACTGACTAATAGGGTCACACGATACGTTACGGAAACGGCCGTTACAGGAGTAAATTCTGTCCTTTCTACCTGTTCATTTTTTCTAGTTTCCTGTTTCATGATTCGGAAGCTTACTGTTCAATGAATGTTACAATTTCGATGCGGTTCTTTATATTCAGATTTAAATATTGTGGTATTGTACAGTAATTTCCCAGGAAGCATGCAAACCAGACAGACAGACTGACTGACCGAAAGAAATATAGACAGAAACACCTGAAAATAAAAACAATTAGAAAAAGAATAGCTAGACCGAGACGGAGAAAATTAAAAAAAGGGAAAATAAATGGAGTTAGCGAAAGGAAGACGGAAATATAGAAATAAGAAATAAGAAAAGGGTAGAGACAGAGATGGAAGACGAAAAGAAGAAGTGAGAAAGAATAAAAAAGAGAAAGAAAAGGAGAAGGAAAAAAACCAAGTAGAGGATGAAGGGGCTACAGTTTGGTTTGGACAGTTCTTTGGAAGCCTGGACATTTTAGCCAGGACTAGAAGAACATTATGCTGGTTGCTTCTCACTCAGCATAAACTTAACTCGATCGTTTTGCTTTTCAACTCCAAGTTTGTACACGGGCAACGATTTTTCCGTTAATCTCAGAGTGCAACGTTCATTACTGTTGATTGAAGACAAGATGTCCACTGGGCCCTCGCGGGGAGAAAGCGCACCAAACGATGCAGGCTGAACACCTGTCACACGTGATACTCTTTAATTCCCTTTCGCAGCTCAGCGACTGACAGGTTTTCGTGTTTGATTTGTGTGCCGCTCAGGTGGAAAGAAAAATTGAAGGGGCTGGTTCTGCGCGCCAGCCGAGGTCTGAGTGACGTTTGCTGACAGTCCGCTCCCGCCCCAGGTTGCAACAGCCCTATGACGTCACACACAGGACTGGAAGTTCTGCCTTCCTGTAAGCTGGCCTCGTGTTACCACTTTTCACTTGGTGGCTTAAACTTCCCCCAGCTTCCTGGGCTGGGTTGCACAAGAGTGCATATCTGCCGTGTTAGTCATAACAGCAGTCGTATAGTCTGTTCACCCTGCGTATTTTACGTCCAGCTTAACAAATGAACAGAAGATATGGAGGCCCATGAAAGTCTTGGCTGGTTTGCATGAGCGTTCATAGCTGTTTTTCCGGTCATAAGGGTGGTGGAAAGGCCCATTTGCCCAGTGTTTTTTTATGTCCTCCTTTGCGAATGAACAAGAGTAAGAAAGCTCTTGCAAGACAGCCCGGGCCAGGATCATAAACAATAAACTAAAAGATGTGTGGATTATTTTTATTTGATGTTCTTTTCAACCATTTCATTCGTCAATAAGACAATCGAAAGATAAACGTTCTTTTTAACAGATTTTTTTGGTGAAATTTTGCTGTTTTTCATCCAAAGATGACCTAAACCATCAACACCTTCTAAGCCTTCTGCCCAAATCTCAAGTTTGACAACTCAGGTTTTCACTGACCGTGCTGGGCAACTTACTGTAAGCTGAACTTCCCGTAGGGGCACTTGCACCTGCCCGACAAAACACTTTTGACTTGGAAAGGGTTCTAAACGTTTGATAATTTGCCAAACATTTCACTTTCCTGACAACCAGAGTTACTTGCTATGGGCGATAAGGACAATCCGGCTCATGGCTTGCATGGGTGTTCGTAGCTGCTCTTCCAGTCACAAGAATGGGTCAAGGCCAATTCGCCCTGTGTATTTTACGTCCACCGTTACGTATGAACAGGGGATAAAAACGCTCGTGCAAGCTGTAGCTGCTTTTCCGGTCATAAGAGTGGTCGTAAGGCCCATGCTCCCTTTTATGTGCACCTTTGTGTATGAACAGGAGATAAGAACGCTCCTGGGCTGGCTTGCATATAAGCCTTCGTATCTTCCCTTCTGGCCATAAGAGCAGCCGTAAGGCCCATTTACCCTGTGTATTTTACGTGCAGCTTAACGTATGAACGAGAGATATGAACAGCTACGCCACCCAGCCCTGTTCTTTTCATCAAATCTATACTACAGACATTATTTGTTTGGACTTATTAAAGAGGGAACATTTTGTCAGGCAACGCACATGGCAACCCAAGTCTTATGATGAAATACTCGAGCCTAGTACTGCAATTGGCATTCAGGAAGAATGGGATTGTGTTGAGAATAAACACACACGATTACTAGTAGGCAGTACTAATGTACAGCATGACATTTGTCTGTGTGCAGTAAAATCCAGAGCAAAACCGCACAGCTAACTATGAAATTGAAGCTCAGAGGACTGTCTTGTGAAACTGCGGAAGATAATCGCCGGACATTCCTTGGCGCTACGGCCATGACCTCTGCTCCCGTAGTACTTCAGTAAATAATCAGACTTCCAGAGTTTTCCAAAAGAAGCGGAGTACGCACTGCAAGTTAACATGCAGATGGTGAACCTAAGCTCCGGATAAGCGATCGAGTGGCTCATCCACCAGACATAATACGGGTACACATGCACCAGGCACAATAAGGGTACATTCACACGGACGAGTGATTAAGACGCCTCGATCACTGCTTTAATTCCTTCAAATGTAAGTTTGCTTTTTAACTTTGTGTTGTGATGTTTACTTTATTACCTGCATACCTGTCAGAAAGTTTGTCGCTCAAACACCCATGCATGCATTCAGCGGTTTTCTCAGACACTTGGTTACAAACGCGTGATCTCTGCTAGCTCGCCCTAGCCCAACGCAGGCCCACAACTGTAAGTGGCAAATGCAGACCCACAAGTGAAGAATGTAGCCCACCTGTGGCGAATGCAGGCCCACAAGTGGAGAATGTAGCCCACCTGTGGCGAATGCAGGCCCACAAGTGGAGAATGCACGCTCAGAACCGGCTGAACCTACAAAGGCGTGCCCACTCGGCGCACGTGTAACATAAATACGTAATGTACTCCCAGCCAGCCCTATAAACAGTCTGAGCTGTGCGTGGTCACGACTCTAGCCGTAGAAGGCTTGATTCAAAGTTTTATTATGACATGGGATGGCGGCCTCCCTACTCCTACAACACGAAGACCAGTTCTTCCGCCGGAAGACTGCGTTTAGGTGGTTGTTAACAAATTCCGTCAGACCGCGTTGGTGGTCTAACGGTTAAAGCATCCGCTTCCGAGCCGGAAGGTCTGTGTTTCGCATCCCGGCCGAGTCATTCCTAAGACTAAGAAATCCACAGTCTAGCAGCTGCCCTGCCAGACGCCTGGCACTACAGGGAACAGTACTAGGACTGGTTGGCCCGGTGTCAGTATCATGTGACTGGGTGGGACTGAAGCCTGTGTTGTGACATCAGTCCCACGTGTGGCAGCACATTAATCCCAAACAACACCGTCCTGAGATGCGCCTCGTTTGGGACCGGATGTTTAGCAGTAAACAACCAAACCAAAGTCCTTTGTCGAGAACAATACAAATACGTGACAATACCCTGGACAAAAATAAAACATTGGTGCGTCCTCGAGAGCCTCTTGTGTTAGCAGTAGAATTGCCAGGCTTGTTTGATTTGATTGCACTACACTCCTCCGCCAGTCGGCTGTGTCCCTGTACTACGAAGGCACTCTCAAGTGAGTCTTGGTAAAGATCGACTGAAGAAAAGGGTCGGGTTAGTCCCAACGGGCAAAAGATGAATGCTGGTATCACTACTGAGAAGGGAACAGGACAACTGTAGATCATCTGCTGACATCGGCGTGCATGCTGGGATACTGGTGCCTCGTCTCCATGGAAATCTCAGAGACGAAGTAAGTTTGTGACGCGACGGGCCGTACCTTAACTTACTGGACTCGACTTCTCCAGAATTACTGGACAAACTTTTATGGTGATCTCGTAAATGTAGATTTAATTGAGCAATCGTCACCAAAACCTTTACTGCAACAGGTCAATGGTTTCTACACCAGAGGGTGACGACGCTATGAAAAAATGCGAATAACTAGAGAAATCTACCGAGGGAAAAGATTCTCATACTCTGACACGTTCGCTCAGTCTCACACAGGCAAACACTACTAGCTCAAGAGCCCCCACCCTCGTAAAAACACAACTGTAGCGAACTGTTATTCAACATATAGTTCAAACACTAACTGGCTTGACAACGTCAAATATATCTACAGATTATTTACAAAGAATCACCCTGATCCTGTCTAGGGTAAGACGCTGCCTGATTACGTCATACCACGCGGTATCAGACAAGAAGGTAATCAAACTCCAGAGGGGAAATCAAACTGCAAAACGGCCTATGATCCCGCTCTATACCCAGATACAATAAGTGACCGACAACAGAGCTCCTACTCATGTCACTATTGAAACAACTACTTCTGCAATACACAATTCCAAGGCTATTCAAAGACCAACAATGAAGCTATGACACTGCCCCAACCAGCACTTCCTCTACCTCCCCTTTCGGCATACGCCCGACCACTAGCTTAACGTCTCCTGTCTCCGGCGGGATAAAACCACCTATTCAACCCGAGCCCCAGACTCTAAGATAGTTTATGGCAAGAGCAGTCCTATAAGGCGCAACAGCAATCACTTACTGCTCTTTCTCGTAGTCGGCGAAATACACCCTGTGTATCTGGCGTGAAATGCTGGAGCCCTTTTCTCTTTCCACGTCTTGGCTAAGATGGCGAGGGGTAGAGGTCCGTGGGTCTACAAGTGTCCGTTTCTCTTGGTCTTCCTACATTAACTCTCCATGTCCTCTCCATGTCCTGTATGAGTCTGTCCATCCATTGTCCTACCCTGGTTTCCCCCTCCTTAAATACTGTGCCCTTTCGCCTTAAACTCGATTAAACCGGCACTGGCCGGCCTAGAGCAGCTACCCACAATGCGTCCACCTACCCGGTGTGAAGAAAGGGTGGAGCGAACAGGCTTACCTAGGAGTGACAGGTGATAAACCCAGGAGTGACATGTGACAGAGGTCTTGACTGGTGTTGCCGAAGATGATCATGTCATGACAGGGACACAGCTTCCATCGCCTGAGGCCGTGGAATATATGAACAGTGCACACGGTCTTTTTGAACCTGACGACGGTGTGTGTGTGTGTGTGCGTGTACGCGTGCGCGCGCGCGCGCGCGTGTGTGTGTCTGTGCGCGGGTGTGCGGGTGTGCGTGTGTGCGTGTGTGTGTGGTTTTCCGAAGCTGTCTCTCGGGACATGTTTGTTGAGAAAACCTTTAGTGCAAATCTTGTTATTGAACGGTACTCACGATTTAAACTGCTTGTAAGTCTTTCAAACTACTATTCACTTGACCATTTACCAAACAACCCCCTCCCCCACCCAACTAATGGACTCGTCAACAGGCCTGTAATAGTGCACAAAAGGTTAAATACTGTTTACTTTTACATCCCACCCCACCAATGATCGACTTATCAGGTGGCTGTAATGCACAAGTACCCGAAATAACTTGAGGGGCTGTAGCTAAAAGAAAAAGATAGGTTACAGTAAACCCTAAGGTAGGGTGGGCGTTTGTTCCTTAATGCCTCTCCCCCCCCCCCCCGCAAACTAAACTAGTTGCGTATCAGGACGGTATTGCTTAGACAAAGTGTACGTGCTGCCACGGGCGCAACACGGGCCTCAGTCCCACCCACTCACATTATACTAACACCTGGCCAACCAGTCCTAGTACTGTTCCCTGTAGTGCCAGGCGTCTGGCAGGACACCTACTAGATTGCAAATTTTTAAGTCTTAGGTATGACTCGGCCGGGATGCGAACCACCGATCTCCCACCTCGGAAGCAGAGGCCTTAACCCCTAGACCACCGAGGCGGTCTAGGTATATCCTAAAGTATTGCCGTAGTGGACTAGTTACACTGAAATTACATCTGTTCCTAAACATTCCGTGCTAATAAGATGTTCCAGAGGCCCGTTCTCTTTCATCTCAGTCCAATGACCGTTGGGAGAACGTGTGGGATTCAGCTTTCGACAATCTCTGACATCCTAGTCTGTCTTCTCTTATCCATTGCAGAGCTGGGACGCCAAGTGTTGTCCCTTCTTTGATGATGTCTAGGCAGCATTTCTTTGATTTCCTCTCCTCCTCCTGCCTTGTACGATGGTCTTAGAAAGTGTACCCTGACGTGTTGTGTGGCCGGACCATGTCAGCTTCCTTTTCTTGTTCCTCCAAATTTGTTGAGTTTTGAAAGTGCTCCTGCTGCAAGGGCTAGTCTGATCTTGACTTCTGTAGTCGATCTTCCGTCTCTGGTTAGAGCAGTGTCAAGATATTTGCAAGTTTCTCCTGGTCTTCCAGCTTGTCTTTATTCATATTGATGTCTGTGTGGGTGTTGTTTGTGCTGTTGACCATCACTTTGCTTATCTCAGACCTCACCCCCATTCCATACCCCCCCTTCTTGTTCTACAATCCTGTCCGTCAGTTCCTGCAGTTCCTGCTTGCTGCCACCAAGGAGACTGCTGTCGCCTGTTTGCGAGCACATATCTTTTGTTCCGAGAATTTCCTAACATGCCATTTTCAAAAATAATTTGTCCCTTCTTATACGCATAGGGCTCATGATTGCACTTCATTTTCCACATGCATCCATATTTCCCCCCTACCTCCCCAAAAAGGACGATTTCAGCGACGTGTTACGACATCGATGCTTGGGCGCGAGGCGACCTCCCCCCCCCCAACTTTTCGCATGGGTGTGGCTGACCAATGATGTTTAACAGCATGCTGGCTGCACCACCACCACCACCACAACAACAGCAAACAGTAACGCACTAATCCAGCCTTCGATGGCTTCACGCAGACTTGCAACAGGGCAGTGGCTGCCAAAAATGGCTGAAAAGTCACCGAGTACAACCCACTCACGCTCAGTATTCAGCAGGAATTTCATACTTCTCATCAACGAATACATTGCCCTCCTAATAAACTGTCGTTAATTTGTTTCCCTTTGCACTCAAGCGGTTATCACGCTGAGTCATTGTCGTGGGACACAAATAGTTTTCGAACCAAAAGAGCATGCGGTATCACAATTGATAAAATGCGACATTTCCCGCACAAAAAAGTGACACTGTCGAATTTAAGGTTTTTATTCTCCACCTGTCTAGAGAAACTAAACGTCACAAAACAGTTGTTCTTTTCGTCGCTGTTAGTCTTAACATTAGAAATCAGAAAGAGCGTTGCTGTTGGCAAAGAAATGGGGCGTTTCATAAAAAAAACCTTTCGTAACCTTTTCTTTCCTCTTGTCAAAACAACAGTTTTTGCGCTACTCTAACTGTTGTTTTGACAAGAGGAAAGAAAAGGTTACGAATTTCTTTCCCAGAGTGAACTGTCGACTTTTAACTGACTAAGATAACTTTGGTCTCTGTCTGAACACTTCACAGCTATTGAATTTCACTTTGCTGTGCTAGGCTAGTACACAACGGGTTTTTATTTTTTATTTTTTCCTGCAGAAGAGCGTTACGGCTGTTGTACGATAATATCAGGCTGTTCGTCTGAACTAAATGTCAGTGTTTATATGTGGAAGAGGACTGCCGTGAGAAAAGTTTACTGTCATTAACTGTGTAGTCTGCATACGCAACTCGAATAGTTTCTAAACATCATGCTTCTAATGAATTCATCAAAGTATGAGCTCCGCCGAAGGTGACTGCTTGATGTACTGGCAAAACTATTTCTTTCTTCTTCCTGTTTTATTTAAGCCTTTTTTTTCGTCGGTCTATAGGCTTGTCTTGGTTTTCTGCCTTCCCGAGTTATCTTCTGTATTTTTTCGCTATGTGAACATTTTCAAACTTGTGCCATAGGAAGCCGCTCTATAGTCGGCACATTTTAAAAGTTATAAACCTACCGTCATTAAAATAAATACAACCACGCGTACTCTATGTGTAGCACGTTGTGGGTTCTTTAGGGTTGCGAATTTTAATTTGTTTCATTGTATACTTGTTTTTTAGGTATGTATTATTGTTCTTGGTTGCAGTAAATTGTTGGAGTTAGCGTACTATTATCTTGCGTGTCGTTACAAGTAAACGCATCTAAACGAGCCGATTTTTTTAAAAAGAAAATGACAAAATTAAAAAAATATGTTCCATAGGCTCATGAGATTACCAAAGGGACTTAGTCCCAGATCGAACTGACAACCGAAGTTACCAGTGCACGACACAGGCAGACGTGTGTGAAGCTATCGAAGTGACTAGAGTGATCGCGGCCCTACCTTGATCATTAGAGATGCCTTTATGTCGGCCAGGTGCAATCACTCTTGAAGAAGATTGCGTGATGTTATTATTTCCCTTCGATTTTTCTCTCTTCCTTCCTATTTCCGTCTACAAGGTGTCCTTTTGAGGCAGTGATTTCTCGCAGCTCACAAGAAATCTTTTTCTGTAATGCGCACTTTACTCTGTTTTTTTTCAAGGAATCTTTATTCAGATGCACATTATAATTCTGAATTTACGTGCCCTTAGGCACACAAGCACTTACGCGCGCGCGCGAACACACACACACGTTTTTGTTCGCAATGCGTCATCAATGATGAAAATAAATTTCCAATCAGGGTTTTGTTTCCAACAGTCGGGATGAATTCTCCCTAAACAAAATTGTCCCGTACGCCAGTGATTACCGCAAAGTCTTTTCAGCCAAACGTTTTTTTTTACTATCATCTCGAGGAGGGAAAGCTAACTGGGGAAACCTAACCGAAATTCGAGGCCTTTATAAACACGGTTGGATTAGTTCTTTATGAGTGTTTTTCACACGACTTGTGGGCACCCGATAACGTTGTCTTGATAAAATAAACTTATGTGTAAAATAGAAAAAGGTTATTTGATATTTCAAAATTTAGTTGTTTCAAATGTCAGAGGATCGGAAAAAATAACTTCTTTTGCTCATTTTACAGCACTTTTCTGTGCTTCTGTATTTTAAAATTTAGTTCTAATACATTCCTAAAATATAATTTGTTGCAGGATCTGTTCCTTTTATTCATTTATAAATCATGTTATCGCATCTTGTTTTACAGCGAGTAAAAATGTCCTTCCAAGACATTGTGTTGATCTATTATTTGTCGACTTTTTGGGGAGGCGTTTAAAATACTAGAAGTACATGTGGAGGACCTCATTCACAACAAGTGTGTGAAAATGTATGCACACTCCACTTTTCAGTGTGTTTCAGCTAGTTAGTTCTGCCGTTTTGTAATGAGAGTTCGAATTCCCTAGGACTGTTCTTCCTCCCGAGAAAACAGTCTTGTCCAAGCGGCTGTGTGCGTTGGGGAGGTTGGGAGGGGGCGGGTGACGGAAAGGAACTTTACCGACCTTACGATAGTAATATTCCAGTGACTGGCAAGTCATACAGAAAGAAAAGAAAATCGAAGTTTAAAAAAAGCCTTTGTGCAGATCCTGTCTTAGATTCGTTTGGTTCAGTTATCCAACAAGACGCAGATACCCTGTTATCCCCTGTTAAAGATGCCGTGGTGCCTCTTGCACTCGAGTTATACTGTCAAGGGGGGGGGGTATTTATTGTCCACCCGCAAACTATGTGCATATCAGGACGGTGCTGCTTAGACAAAGTTTACGTGCTGCCACACGGGGGACTGCTGTCGCAACACGGGCCTCAGTCCCACCCAGTCACATTATACTGACACCTGGCCAACCAGTCCTAGTACTGTTCCCTGTAGTGCCAGGCGTCTGGCAGGGCAGCTACTAGATTGCCAATTTTTAAGTCTTAGGTATGACTTGGCCGGGATGCGAACCACCGTTCTCCCGCCTCGGAAGCGGACGCCTTAACCACTAGCCACCGAGACAGTTTGTACTGCCGAGAGTCAAGCATTTTACGCATACGGCAAACACTGTATCAGTGTGCTTATAGTGTATGCACCAGCTAGGAGTGCCTGTTGATGTAGTCTCATGCCTTGCACAGTATGAAAAATGTTGACGTACGACTTTTTACCCGAAACGTTTCTAAACGACTTTGCACCTGTGATTATTTTTCTTACAAGATTTTTTTTTTGTCAGTAATTAGCGTACGTTTACCTACGAACAAGCACTTTCTGATATGTGCTAAAGGGCGACCACTCCAATGCGACTTTAGCCCCTGTGTCACCATGACTGCACTTTACTGAGGAAAATTGACACGTTCCTATTCAGAAAATGTCTAATCAGTTCTTTCCTGGGAGTGAACAGGACTGTGTATTTATTAATTGCATCATGAAGCGTCAGGTACGGCAATTTTTTTTCGGCTGCACAAACCGTTCGATAGTAAACAGTATAACAGCTTTGCTTAGGAAATCAACCGACTTTAATGTTTTGACAAGTGACCACGGGTATTATGCTAACAACTTGTCGCTGAGCTGCCAGTGGGTTGTTTCTCCCTCCTTCCGCCCTTTCACTCCTGACCACCCCCCGCCTCGCCATGTTGTGCTGTGTTTGCTTGCGTAAAGGCAGATTTGTTCATATCCCTCTGCACACAGGAAGCGGTTGTGTGCGCACCATTTCATGCGCAGACACGGGGATCTTACGTCACAGCTATTTCCCTGGAAAACATTGCTTATTCTTTTTTTTCACCTTTTTCTCCCATGAGATGCTGGCTGATGGAGATTGGTGTGATGTGCTGATGAATACAGAATGACAGAGCAGATCGATGACAAACTCTGGGAAACATGGCCAGAAATAATTTCTGTAGAAGTGAAATGGTTGTTTAACCTGCAGTCCATTGGATTGTTCTTTGTTGGTATTAAGTCTATAAATATATATTCAGTGTCATAGAAAGAGGACTTATGATTGGTCGGTGGTGCTGGTCACTAGATGTGACTTAGCCTTGTGAGGTAATACCGTCTGGATTATAAAATCAAAAATAGATAAATACAGAGTTTAGAAACCTTCGCAGCAATAACGTTACAGGAAAATAGTTGGTGAAAACACTTTTAGTTACATACAAATAAGCTTATACGCATTGCAGTTTTGTATTAAGCATAATATTGGCAGTTGGAGCAGTTGTAACATAAATGTTTGCAATCACCTTCCTTTATCTCACAATTCAACTTATTCACTGATGTTTGTTACAGATAAAACAAAAGATATTAAGGAAATTTTATCTTCTAAAACTTTCAGGTAACAACCAGAAACCTTATTCTGTTCAAGACACAGATGCTAACTATTTTGAGAGATTAAAGCAATGTAAAGAGCTTATATCAAATATGTTAATAATGTCCTTTAGACAAACAGTTTGCCAGCTTGGTCTGCTATGATATAGTTTTGTTTCTAAAATTCGAAAGTAAGCAGTAATCTTGATTTTTGGTTGAGGACCTAATGAATAAATATGTGTTGTCTTAAAATTATAGTTGCAGGCAAAAGACTCAAGAGCCGGCTTACATGAGCATTCATATCTGCACTTACCGGTAATAAGGACGATCGTCAGGCGTTTTCATCCTGTGTATTTTACGAACACCTTTACGTATGAACAGTAGATACGAACGTTCATGCATACCAGGGTTCGCTTGCATGAGCATTCTTATATTCTGTTCTTTCGTAAAGGTGTACGTAAAATGTACAGGGTGAACGGGCCTTACAACTGCTGTTATGTACAGAAGAGAGGGTACGAACCCTCATGCTAGCCAGCCCTGTCCTGTTGTGTTAGGACAGTTCAACAGCTTCACTCAAACAAAAATCTTACAAATAAAATCCTGATATATCATGCAAGAAATTATCTTAGAAAAATTTAATAGAGGCATTCTCTTATTTATGTTAATCCAATGCCATATGTTTCCTTTGCCTTCGTTTTCATTCGTTATTGCTTTCGTCGTTGCCATCGTCTGGAACCATCTAAAGATTTCATTGTTATAAGATCATTCTGGAAAGACATACACTATTTAAGTGCTGCCCATTTAACCTGAGTTTGTTGCAAACATTTTTTGGCAAATTTCTGCGCCATTTTGTCAATCGCCTTTGAAGCTTTGCAAACTTTCTTTCGCGATGCTTCATTCGAGCGGCCAGCTATGGCGCTATACGGACGGAAAGTCGGCTGGCCGGCTGTTCTCGGGGCTGTGAATAGAACCTGGGTGTTTCATCGTTCGATAGTAGCTGTAACACTCAAAGAGCCCCTTTAAACAAGCTGCGAAGGTCAGCGACTGGTTCTGAACTTTAAGTCTTTTTTTTTGTTGCATTATTCCGCTAAATTCACTTTAGGTGAGTAGCTTATCTTTCAATGCAAGCAGGGAAACACATGCACGTCCACACACGTGGATCTACGCACACCCACACACAGACATTGCAGACAGTTTCAACAACGGCTGGACAGCGTTCGCCAACTTTTGATTTGACTTCATGGCTAAGCATACATGGGACAAAACATACCGAACATACATATTCATTTATTATCGCCAAACTTTTAACTATAACCTGCATCCGAAAGAGACCAAAGTCTGATCCGTCCCCATTTCTCGATCTTCGCCTGTTCTTCTATATCTTATTCCCTCGGACTTCTTCATCTTCCCGTTATGATCTGCATATTTGGAGACTGCAGCGAGTTGCATGAGCGCTTGGATCTTTCCTCCCATTAAAGTGTCTGTACGTGAACGGATCCCAAAGTGAACGGTTATGAACAAAAACAGAAACACACGTCCAATCAGGGTCGGGTTGCAGGGGCGTTCTTATACCCTCTTAATCTTCTCTTCATACACATGGCTTCACATAAAATACACATAAAGAACTGGCCCTACAACCGCTTGTATTACTGGAAAGGCAATATAAATATTCATGCAACCCACAGCAGGTCTGGAGTGTGTGGGCGTCCGTATCACTTCTCTAGTCGTAAGTCTGCACGTAAACCACACATGACACACGAGATTTTTTGCGATCTCCTTAAGACCGGAAAAATAGACACGAAGCCAGCCCTTGGACAGAGTAGACAGACGCAAAACCATTGGACGGATTCTACTGGAGTGTATTCACGCCGTCTGCGATTCCTGCAGTGCTCGTAAAGAGCGGCACAGGTGTCACACAAAAACTCTCTCTAAAACCTGGGGATGGGCCATGCGTGTCTGCACGTGAATTGCTGACATCGCGTGCGAAGCCAGCCTTTTTATTTTGGTCAACCTTTCTCTGATTAAGCAGATCTGATTCAGACGAGGAGCGAACGTCTTTCGTTAGCCGGTCCCAGTCGTCTTCAGCAAAAGCGTTCTCAGACCTACTTTGATCTATTATACATGAAACGAAAACATCCCCATTTGCGTAACCTGTTCCGTGTAACACTGGGGCCCCACGAGGCTCTGGCTTGTACCTTTGGCTTTTATCGTTTCGTTACAATGACGAACCATCTGGTTTCTTTTATGTGCGTGACACATCCGTCTTTCCTGTCTCTTTAATTTCGTATACAGGCAATAATTAACAGCAGTTTTTGTTTCTTGGTATTTAATTTTGTGCGTAGCTAAGGTCATTCACAACCACAGAAAGTGAAGCAGGCATCGCGTGTAGAAACAAGAGAAGATTTGATGAAAGATAAGGTGGTTCTGTTGTAGCATTAGTGTTTTTTTTTAACACGGCCATTATTAAGTGCTGAAATTGTGGTAATGCTTGGAGGTTTTGAAAATCGTTTCGTCCACCCCCTACTGCCTTTATTTCAAGCTAAACAGCTTGACCTGTGCAGTTTAAATAACGCAGTCACTGACACGCGTTCCCAACACGTGAGAATCGCAAGCAGAGGTGAACTGTGACGTCATCAAACCCTAAGCATGAGACTGCCTAGGTAGTCTCGTGGTTAAGCCTTCGGCTTCATAGGCGGGAGGTCGGCGGTTCGCAACCAGGCCGAGTCATACCTAAGACTTAAAAATTTGAAATCTAGTCGTTGGCCCGCCTTGCGCCTGGTACTATAGGGAACAGTACTAGGTAGGACTGGTTGGCCAGTGGGACTGAGGCCCGTGTTGCGACAGCAGTCCCACGTGTGGCAGCACGTAAACTTTGTCTAAGCAACACCCGCCTGCACCTCTTTTGCGGCGGGACGTTATGCAACACCCCATCCCCTAGGCATGAATACATGAGCTGTGACGTCACTGCCCTCGAGCGTATGCAGGTAAGTAGGTAATTTTAGAAGGCCTGTGCTACCACCTTGCGGTGATTCCGCATTATGGGGTGGGGGTAATGGGGTCCTATTTCTAATTTATGCACAGAGACAGTCACCAGCCTGATAGGTGCAGTAGGATGGCCAGTGTTAAGAGACAGTTTTAATGTTCGGGAGAAAGACTAAATGGAGTCTTCAAAGCGTTTAACTTCAGGAAATAATCCTTGATCCACTCCTGGATTTGAACCAACAGCTTGTCCGCAGCTCGTCTCGCAGAGCTATGCAGCACCCCATCCAACCGCGTAGGCATCTCTCCTCTGATCTTCTTGTGTGTCTGTGGGTCTAATGAAGACTACGGTTTATTCCAGATTCATGGACTACACATCTGCGGCAAACGAAATACTTACTTTCCATACCTGTGAATAACTGTCACAGAACAGGTAATTCTCACCTGATTTCTCTGTCTACAGTCTCTTGCAGAGCATTATGGGAAGTAAAGGAGAGCATCGGGACGGACAGTTCAATGCCCCTACTACGGAAATTCAGCTGCAAGGTACGTTACAAAAAGTAACTGGTTTTTAACATTTCTTTTTCTCTTCTCTATCAAAACACTGTTCTTTTCTGGGGTGGAAGGACGAGCATCATTATTGTCGTCAACAGCCTATTGGACTTGCCTTTATTTGTCTGTATTTGGAAGAATTATTACAGAAGGAAAAAATATCCAACAGCATACACACATCCGTCATTGCATCCACAAATCCGTCCGTCCATCCATCCACGCACGCACGCGCACGCGCGTCTGTCAGTTAAGTGACCCATTTTGTTTGTTATTCCTTATTTGTCATCACATGGTTCTTACTTTTCGCTTAATGCGTCGTCCTTGCGCTCGCTCTGTACGACTGCCATGCGTAGGTGGAAACTATTTTCACTGTATTACTTACTACTTGCTTATCTCACATCACACCTTGGCACGAGCCCCCATCCACCTACAATCTCCCTGCAACACAAGGAATAACAGACTCCGTAATTCAGTGAGAGAAGAAAGAATATTATTTACAGATATCGAGTATTTACAGAATGAATAGTAATAGAGGCTCACTGACAGAAGATGACTCACCGACTTTCTTTCTGGCTGACTAACATGGTTTTCCTGCCATCACTTGCTTTGCTGTCATAACAATGAAGACACACGTACGTAAAGAAATCTGTTCTCATAAAGGGGGGCCCCTCTCTGTCGTCCTGGAAGACTGACGTCAGAAAGTCATCTTGGCTGGTCCTTGTTAGAACCAGACTCGTATCGCCGATCTCTTCTTCGTGTCCTTTTGCCTCTGGACACATCTTACTGAGAGACCCAAGCGCTCTCACTGATGTTGCAACAGCCACCGGGCTGTGCGACACTTCTTGGTTGACCTTCAACCTGTGAACTCTCTCTCTCTTCCTCTGCTTTAGACGGTTGTCTGTCCGCTGTCCCTCGATTTCCCTCCTTTACGTTCTGCGGTTCCTCGTCTCGCCCGTTTAGCCTAGATTTCCCACAGCAGAGGAACACGTGCAAGAGTCACACACCAGTCTTGGGGGAACACACAACACCCCCGAAGAGTACCTTGCGCTAGGCAACTGGTCTACTCAAGACACGTGCTGCTGACACCAGACGTCAAGCAAGCCCAGTAGAACGGGTTCCAGCAGACTTTACCACAAGACACGTCTCTTCACAGCAGATCTCCAGCAGGCAGAAGATTGTGGCACAAGATATGGCGATCTTCAACAAGCACATTTTGGCGGAATACCTCTCACGGGACTTTTGGCTAAAGACGTGGCGGTCTTCCAGGCAGATTTGTCAAAAGATAAGTTGGCGTTCTCAACCAGTCCGTTTAGTCTAATCTTTCATTCGTACATAACTGTATTCACACACAAGTGGTCGTCGAGATAATTACATGCATCAACCAATCAGGACAGAGACAGCAGAACCCACACCGCGCGTTAACTACAAGAACCCGCCCATAAGTGGACATGGCAACCCCTGCCCCCTGGCAGTTCGCACCTCCTGGCTACCACAGGGCCCTTGGTGGCTGACATTTTGCATTAACAGTTTTCCCTTTGATGGGTGATCTCCCCCTGCCTGCCTAGCTAACCAACTCCTGACACCTGCTTGAGCTATTGTCCCGCTCCCAGTTGTGCCCCAGGGTCAGTAACACCTTGCCTCTCGCTCTAGAGCCAGCACCCTGACTAGAGGTGTAAACAGGGATCCGCTGACCTACCTAACCTACACTCACTCCTTCGGGTGATTATGTCAGCGAGCTGGATGACGGCTTAAAAAAAGGGGGATTAAAGACTTAAAGCAAAGAGGGGTGTTATATCTAGATTCACTGATGCAATCTCTGTGACCCACCAGACCCAGCTCGTGACAATGTGTTATCTGTTTGTGTCGTCCTGAAGAAGGGACCATGTCCCAAAACGTTGACGTCTTGTCTGTCCAAGTTCTCTTTGCTGTTACATTATTTACCCTAAGCACCAGTCACTTGTTTCTATTCTCTTTACTTCGGCAGTTTAGAATGTCCTAGATCTTTCTTCTGCTTGAGTTTTTAAAAAAAAAACGTTCTGAAGGAAAGTCTTGGTAGCCCCCAAGAACTTCAGTCCCTGTTTACTGGACAATATATTCCCATCAATACCCCTGTTTACTGGACAATATATTCCCATCAATACCCCTGTTTACTGGACAATATATTCCCATCAATACCCCTGTTTACTGGACAATATATTCCCATCAATACCCCTTTTATCACAACGTGTACTTCTGCAACAGACGGCTTTACAAAACCCCGTGGCCATCAATGAACGTGCTGATCATTTACCTCTAGGCTTTGGAAGAAAACAGAGCTTTAAAAAAAAACCTTATAGATTTTCGCTTTACACAGGGATCTGGCATTTTGTCTGTTCAAGAAATTGACAGAACGGGAAAACGACATGAGAGTAAAAGCAAAAACATTATTTACACACCTTAAAATCGAAAACAGAAAGGTCATTCGTCGAGAAGGCAAGTCGGCGACTAGACGATCTCTTTGAAGCTCAGACGAATTGCTCGGGAAAGGAAGTTGTAAAAAACACTGCGATTCAGATTTGACTGACGTATGAAGGGGTGACATGTTTACAGCCCACTTCTTTCTTCTTTGTCTCCTAGCTTTCCTAGCTTGGGCATCTTCAGATTAGGGTAGTCTTTTCAAGTAAATTTACGCCATGGTCAGGTGGATACACTAGATGTTAACTGCTGGCTAAAGCATTGTAATTCGTGTGTGACAGGTCAGAAAGGTGAGTCAACAGTATACAGTTTTGTCAGTTCGAAACTTTGGTTCTGCAGACAGTCAGTGGCACTAAACTGCGTCTTTTAAAGTGAAAAATTTCCTTTAGCGAGAAGTTTGTAACTCTTAAAAAGACTGTCTTTTTGTCTAAAAAACGCAATAGCATCCCATATGTTATTTGTATATAGGTTTTTCAATTTGGAAGAGTCGATTTATTTTTTCTGTACCTTGCTTAAGCTGGTAATACACTTTTCACGTTGATGTCTTGATATGAGTAACATAGGGCACCGTGTCAGATTCGACTTTCAAAGGCCAGACAGACCTGGTCACGTTCAAGTTCAGTCAAAAGGATCTTACCTCCCTCTTTCCCTCTCCTTCTCCCCCCTCATTACTCTACCCTCCTTTCTACCCTCCCCTTTGCTCAGCAGTCGTGTGTGCGTGTGTGCACTTGTATACGCATGCTTTATCGACAGAACTTATCTTCGGTGAATGCCAAAGCTGGCCTTGGACCCTAGTGGGATTCCACCATTACCTCGCGTGTGTATGTGCGCACGTTGAATTTTAAATGAAGCAGTTACCTGCAACGCAGGTGGTAATCCACTGAATTTCTTGCATTCCGTCACACTTCCTGAAACATTCAAGTTTCCAGTATCATACTTTCATTTTAAAGTGTCACTAATTTCTGTCTGAAAGATATATTGCCTTTTAACCACTACAGACAGCAGAAGATGCGCTAATGTTGTGCATCAGTAAATAAGGAAACACATCAGTCAACATTGAAAGATTCCAGACAACTGCAAGAAAGGTTTGCTTTCCTGGGGAGTTTAAAAATGTCCTAGGTTATGACTTCTGGGACACTGAGTTGCCTTGGCAAGGAGTTTTCTCGAGGGAGGAACTTGCACTATTGCGCAGAAATGTCCAGGAGTAAAAATTCTGGCGCAGAGGACAAATGAGCAGAATATAACATGTCATATTTGTTATCTCCATTTAAGAGTTGAATATAAGTGAAGAAAATAATTATGTGACGCTTCTTGTCTGAGAAATGGTCCTGTCAGGAGCTGTCTGCTCACCATGATGCAGACAAGGCAGAGAGACATCAGTCTGAAAACGGATAGACGTGAGAAAGCCAGAGATCATGGGACGGCAAGGAGCAAGATTGGGGGGGGGGGAGTGGGGAAGTAGGGGAGTGTGGGGGAGGGGTGAAGTTAGAGGAGGGAGGGGGAAGTGAGGAGACATGAAATGGGCGGCCAGCGACAGAGTAGCGACAGAAGCTCTGGCGCATGGAAGCGGCCAGCCAACAAGGGTATTTAGCGTGAATTATTTCATCATTGGTCCATTGATCTGCATAACCCCTCAGATGGGCAAACCGTGTCCCAGGTTTTCTTCAGACTCTTAACAGTCTCTTAATGATCTCACTGCGAGGGAGACCAGAAAATGGATTCCAGCGCCTCGCGTAAGCCAACCTCTAGGTTCTTTTTTTTAAAGCTCAGTTGCTTTCTGTTTTTCTTGAGGACATGCGTGTGGAAAAAAGTTGTACATGAGCAAAAATGTCACGAGGACTTTGTCTCTCTCATCTGTCTAAGCCCAGCCATTCATAAAATTCGTACAACAAAAGACACAGACACCACCACCCCTATCTACCCACTCCCCTCCCAAAACGGAAAGTGTCTTTCAAAGAGGAAGCACTTTATCATACATACATTTCAACATGTTTTCAAGCAGGGGGTGTTTGTTAATTACATGAAAGATCTGTAGCAATGGGTCGATGTTTTGCAAAGAACGCAAAGTGTCGAAAGCGCGTGCACTAATCAACGCGTAATCAACGCTGGAAAGAGACCTTTCCGCTAAAGGCAGCATCTTAACTTGTGTTTCCCCCTTTGACCGCATGCACAAGCAGTTCATCTTTCAAAACTTCACTTTACCACTAAAGACTGCCTTATATTCTGGGATCCAGTAATTCCCTTCACTGATTGTTGCCCCCCCCCCCCCGTTTTAAAGATCACAACTGCTTTGTTTTAAAAAAAAACTGACAATACTGTTCGCAATGGAGAGAGAATACGCTAAGGGTTTCTTGTTCCTGTACTCACGCTGTTGAGAATGTTTTACTGCTGTAGGCTTTCTCTTTTTCTCTCTCTCTCTCTCACACACAGAGGGTAACACACACACACGCATACCCACGCGTACGCGTGTGCACACACTCTCTCTTTTTCACACACACACACACATCCTATGTGTCACTTCATGTTATGCATGACTGATGGCAAAAGAAAGCACTGACAAAATGGAAATGACAAAGGCATCACCCGAACAGCTGCATAGTAGGTTCTTTGATGAGAAATGTTTACAATCATTGACTCGCCCACGCCAGACAGACGTAAGTGTCTAGGATACAGAAGACTTATGATGTCAACTCCTGGAAAATCCATCTCCGCTGTGCTGTCAAGGTGATGACGGGAATACCTTTCTACACCCACCATTGAAGTCGACAACTTCTGCATGCTCTAAAGGTCCGCTTCAAGTCCTCCAAACTACTCTAGCTAGACACGACGGATGGCCGGGTGGAGTGTGGTTAGAGCTCTGGCCTCATCTAGTTCGATACCCGTGTGCCGCAAATTCTCCAGTTGACTCAGAGAGAATAGGTACCTGACCCATGAGGGTTAGCTAGCACACTTCTGTCGTTTCTTTAAAAAAACGAATAAAAATGGTTTTATCAGTTAAAGATGAGGGGTAATCTGGTAGCGGATGAGAGACTAAACTGATATTTGCATTGTTAGTCGACGAGAATAAAAATAAGGGCGTAGACTGTTTGTGGAGGAGAGTCGAAAGTGAAATATTTTCTAAGATAACTCCAACAAAGATACTGGCAGCGCTCAAACATAGCCGTATGCAGATCTGCCAAGTTCCTTTCTTTCGGCCCTCTCTTTGCTACGTGTTTGGGTACGGTAAGCTCCCTTGGGCACAGGCGTCTGCATACGGCTATGTGTGAGCGCTGCCAGTATCTTTGTTGGAGTTATCTTTCGATAATTTAAGCGCTCTATCCTCATTTGTTCTTTATTAAATATTTTCTAGTCATGCATTTCTCGGATTGTGAGAACACTATACAGAGGCTGCTTGATTTTCTAAAACGATCATTTATATATATATATGCATTGCTGAGCGTCGGCAGAAGACAGTATGGAGGGGTTAATCTGATGGCTGGGCAATCGGGAGAATGCTTGCTTGCTTGGTCGCTTGCTTGCATGATGAGAGGATGGATGGGAGGACCGCGTGGTTTCACAGTTTTCGTTGCACACCAGGGCTGGTTTACATAAACGGTCCTGTCTGCACTTCCGTTCATAAGAAAAGTCGTAATGCCCCTTCGCCCTGTGTATTTTACGCGCATCTTTACGTATTAACATGAGATACGAACTTTCATGCAAGCCAGCCCAGGATCTCTTCCTAGTATTTTTCCCCATCACTGCCATGTCCGCCACTGTAACTGTTCGAAATTTCACTGTTCACAAAAGCCACGGTAGCTCTGTTCGCGTACAATCCAGCATTAGGGCGACGTTCGCCCGCCACTCGATATCCTATCGTCATGCGAAGGGGGGCTCTGGTTCAATACAATATTGATAGCAAAACAAGCTGTCATCGGTTGGCAAGCTTTGTTTCCGAAGTGTGTTTCTTCGAGACCACGTGATGTTTACGTCTCCGATAAATATTCGCATTGATTGCTGGACCTTTGGCGGAAGAGCGGGTGATTTATTTGGATGAACATGGCCCAATGTCGTTTATGTGTCAGCCATTCCAAGTTACCAAAGCTGTTCTCGTAAAGTTAATGTGGCATTGTCATTGACATGGGGACCATGTCTGCTTCCGCCACATGGGAAATGCGTTTCGTCAAAGTCATTTCCAATGCGTTCCCTGCCATTTCAAGTAGCTGACGCGTTGTTTAAATATAGATTTTATGAAAGCATACGAGTTTCGGTTTCAGGCAGGAGAAGGTGCATTCCTGTTTGATTGGTATCTAAGCGAGGAAGGTTCCTTCAACACAAAGCACAGAAGTTTTTTTGTTGTTGAGTGTTTTACTTTGCGATGCACGTGGCTTTGATATGCTAATGATTAAAACTTAGAGTAGCGACACCCGTGTTCAAACATTGTATTCAGATAGTCAGATAAAAGCTGTTATGCGAACAAAGATATTTCTGACTGCGCGAGAAGCCTGTGTTGCTCTGACAAAAGTCCTGGCAGAGATATTTTTATGTCGGATTATGTTCGCCTATCTTCATCCTCCGGTAGCTGAAATCTTTAAGGGTCGGTTTACACGCTTCAAAGTTGGTACTTTGAAACACCTTGAAACGCTTTTCAAGTCTTGAACCAGCTCGGAGCCGGTCCTGCTCAAGGTTTTGGGCGGATAGAATGGCTTTCTATTTTCCGAAACCTTGAAACCTGGAAACCCAGCCAGTCATCATCAGGAATTCAGGGCTAAAGGTCAAATGGTCTCAGCCACGGGGTCCAGGCGACTGTGTCGTTCCGCATTGTAAACGCTGGTGCCTTCAATGAAAGGTTTCTTTGATACTGTAACGTTTTGTGGGGTGTGCTAGAATTCTAGGGAAGAAAACACGAGAAACATACGCCTAGTGCAGACCCTCACCTTTTCAACCAAAAGGTACACGACCAGATAACTTTACACATTTATTGAACTATGAACATTAAGAATGAAAGTAGAGGAAAGAATGGTGCAATTGAACAAATACGTAACAGTGCGTGTGTGTGTGTGTGTGTG
>SMGT01010269.1:440501-454534 GCA_004794575.1 Lanistes nyassanus
AGTTGAACAGTGCCAGAAGAACTTGGTAGATGGGCTTGTCTAAAGATGTCAGGAACACTGGTTACGAACCATGTATTGTAATGCTAGTCCGTTGGACCTTGAAGTGACCTTGCTTAACTGACACAAGGTAACGATCAGTTTTTCATAGATTTTTGATCTATGAAAAAAAAGTTCACTTCAACAAGTGAATGGCGTCCGCTTGGCTGTACACTCTCAGTCTACTATTAGACTATTCCAATGAATGACAGATTCACGGCGTTGAATATCGATAGCTCGTCCGTTAGATCTTGCACCACTGAGAATCTAACATAATCTTATGATCCCCTCATAAGAGATAGAAAGGTTGACACATACTCGCTGCGGAAGTGTAACAATGAACTTCCCCCGGCGGGCGATGAGCTACTAATATTGTCGTACGATAGCTTGCTTCGTAGTTACACGGACACAGCCTCCGTCGTAAAACGTATAGCATTAGCTAACGGCTAACCGTTGAAGACAATTTCCTTTTGCTCCTCGTCACCTTTTTTACGAGCTATGATTCCCGAATGAGTTTTGTCGCTACACGAAGTCTACCTTTCCTTCCAGTGACCGAAGAATATTCTCTCTGGAATAGCAACGCGTCTAGTTCTGTAGAAAAAACCGTTGGCAAGATTCGCAAGCTTGCACACACGTCTGACCTCTGTAACGTCCCTTCAAAAACTCCAGAAGCGTTCAACCTACGCCCCAAAGTTTCTTCTGTTTCCACTAACAACCCCATTTACACCTTCTCATTGGTTTTTCGAAGCTGATATCTACGCGTTTCTATGAAAGAACGCGTGACGTCTTTCCTTCTATGACTACACAATTTTATGCGTCACTAACGTGTCAATCCTTCAATGAATGAAAGGAAGCTTACTATCAATTCAATGAATGAAAGGAAGTGAGACGATCTTAAAAAAAAAATACAACGAACACTACAGCGCTGAAGAAAACCATCCGTAACGTGACAGATACCACGAAAACTTTGAAGCGTCTAAGCAGTCCTTAATTCAACCGTGTCGACTTGTGCCAATCAATCCGAAGGAATTCTGCTTTTGCATGATTTTGTTCACAGGAATTTTGCAAGAGTTGACTAAAAGCTTCTGATTAGAATTGTCTCCCACTTTTTAGAATGAATTGTCACGATACTGGTTTGGCTATAAGCAATAATTTAAATCATCTAGGCTTATATTTCAGCTAAAGTCAAATTGTTAAAATAGTGATATAAGTGAACGTGTCACGAAAATCTTCAAGTTTAAAGCCGGTTTAGCATAAGGAATCGATCACATTATGCATGATGGGTGACCTATGTCCTCCACAGGTAGTCACGTGACTAACATTGTGTTCAGCAGACCACAAGGATGTAAGGCCAGCATGTCAGTCTCTCTGATGTCAGAAGCTTCGAACAGACAGCGTGTAGACAGAGAGAATTAATTTAGGTACAGTTTCTGGTTTTCAAAGATCTAAGACTACAGGCGTCCCTCTCTTGCCACCATCTCAGAGTGCGGCCATCCAGGGCAGAATGTAGGAAGAGGGTCGTGTCATTATGATTTCAATACGAAAAGTGTTATCTGGTATGTGTAAAGAGACTTCTGTCTTTAAAACTGCTGCTAAGAATTCAAAAATTCCAAAACTGTTAAAAACAAGGAAAATTCCTTTGCAACAAAGCTTTATTAATTTTTTTTAAATCATTTAGGTGACCACCTTCTCGCTAGTAACAACGGAGACCGAGAAATTTTAACTGTTCCTATTCGCATGTTTCAAACTATAGTTTTACAGAAGTTCAAAGTTATTGTTACATACAGCCTAATATCATGTTGCCTGGTTATACTACACTACACTTCTGCGACTTTATTACAAAACATAACAAAAGCATAGACAGATAGTTGCTTGCCAGACTCCTGTAACCAACCGCGTGGGCTCTACCTTATTGTGGCTCTAATCCGTCAGAACATTCGGGGTCATCTTCTTGTAGTGCAGTATGCAGACTGTAATCATTTTTGACACGTGAGCTGTTACTAAAGGAGCTGCTTTTGCACAAAACTTCAACTAAGCTGTCAGACTCTTAACACTGCCCCTGCCCCTTAACACTGCCCCTGCCCCTTAACTGCCCCTGCCCCTTAACACTGCCCCTGCAGTGTGCTATTCTCCATCGCCTATTCATTGGGGTGGCGCTGCAATCACCAAGGGGAGGCGATACCTGGTTTTGAATCAATTCCCTCCCTGCCTGAAATCGGGATCGAAAAAAATGCCGCTTTCGGGTCGAAAACCTTTGACAGAAACAGAGACCAGCGATTCAAAGCTGCATTTACAACGTTCTAATAAAGTTCTTTCGGCTCACAAAGTTTCGTTTTTCATGTAACCAGACAAAAACGCATCGAGAATTCATGGAGTGTACAGTAGCCTGTAGTCCCTCTGACGACAGAGACAACGGTTTTCCAGGAAAGAAGAGGCTGTCTTGTGCGAAGATATCAGTTATCTGGCTGTGCCTGAGCTTGCTCGAATGTCACCATAGTGACATGGTATCAGCAGTGGTTGACAGCGTGACGTACTTGTGCGCGTGACGTACTTGTGCCCACTCCTTAGCGCGGCACTATACGCCCCGTTCTGATTTTGAGCGGTGTATACCTACAGGAGCTAGTCACGCGTCTGCTGTTACTATAAAACACGATACTGTCCACGATACTGTCTGCATCACTCAAAGGCACGCTGTCATCAAAAGGCCGAGAGAGATAACGCTCGGGCGGAGGGTGGGGGGGGGGGGTAGCGTAGACTTATGTGACGTTAGTGTGTGACGTCATTGTTTTGTTACTACATCATGGGATTTCTTGACGTTGGGTCATGCGGACGTCCCACGACACACGGGACAGACATGCTACACTTTATGTACAGTAACAACAACTGAGACTAAATATTCCAGACTAGGCCATGCATATAGTAGAACAGGCGTACTGGATAAAATACAACAAGTTTTGATTGTTTCATGATAGCTATTATTGCTTAATTCTTCGCCACCCCAGGCAAATGTGTGGTATAGTTTTTCCACCAGTTCACAGAATAGTAGGCCTACCTCCACATTCTTAATTTGAAATCATAGTAAGTCAGTGTCCTCCCCCATTAAAAAACAAGATATTTAAAATCTCCCAAATTTACCAAATGTAACTGATTATAGTGCTTACGCAAAAAAACCCACTAGAAGTAAAATCCAGTAATATATTGCAGTAATATGTTAGAATAATATAATACAGTGATACATTAATTTAGGAAGACTTTTTGACGTGGCATATATATCTTTCACTGGCATTGTTGTCTTCATTTTATCTTCATTTTCTTTTTGGTTTCTGTTTTTTTCCGGTCAGACTAGACAAACTGACTTACTTTCTTTAGATATTTATTTATTTTTTTCTACCGCTTTGCCAACTCGGAGAGAGTTCTAATCAAATCATCCGTCAGTCTCTGCACACACTGCTTTCCTTTCAGCAAATCAGTCTTGGATTGTTTGCGTGCTGGGTAGCAGCCGGCAGTTCTAGGTGACCACGTGTCACAGAACGAGCCCATTGTCTGCCGGCAAACCCGTCTCGCATCAGTGCGTTTCAGGTAGAACGGCACGCCTTGTGAACTATGCTTGTTTGCACGTGCATGCCTTGAGATGTCACGAAAACACCCAGACGGCATTGAGGCAGTCTTTTGTCGAAAGTCTGCAGATCGCTGACAAATAGCCGTGTCTTTCAGATTTATGGAATGGGTTTTATGTGGAAGATGGATGTGGGGACAGACAGACGGACGGACGGACAGGTAGATAGATTGTGCGCGTAAAATGTCCACACCAGACGGTATGCACACAACTCGTACAAAGTTGACATGACACAAGATCCAATCACAACCCAAATAGTCATACCGGGACACGCACGCACGCACGCACGCACGCACGCACGCACAAATCTAGCACATGTGCAGCCGCAAGATTGCAAGAGTTTAGTCTCAGTCTGTGATAGACCAGCCAGACTGCAGGAGTTTGATCTCAGTCTGTGGCAGACCATCCAGATTGCAAGTCTGATCTCAGTCTGTGGTAGACCAGCCAGACTGCAGGAGTTTGATCTCAGTCTGTGATAGACCAGCCAGACTGCAGGAGTTTGATCTCAGTCTGTGATAGACCAGCCAGACTGCAGGAGTTTGATCTCAGTCTGTGGTAGACCATCCAGACTGCAGGTGTTTGATCTCAGTCTGTGGTAGACCAGCCAGACTGCAGGAGTTTGATCTCAGTCTGTGGTAGACCAGCCAGACTGCAGGAGTTTGATCTCAGTCTGTGGTAGACCAGCCAGACTGCAGGAGTTTGATCTCAGTCTGTGGTAGACCATCCAGACTGCAGGACTTTGATCTCAGTCTGTAGTAGACCAGCCAGACTGCAGGAGTTTGATCTCAGTCTGTAGTAGACCAGCCAGACTGCAGGAGTTTGATCTCAGTCTGTGGTAGACCAGCCAGACTGCAGGAGTTTGATCTCAGTCTGTGATAGACCAGCCAGACTGCAGGAGTTTGATCTCAGTCTGTGGTAGACCAGCCAGACTGCAGGAGGATGAGCGCAACGCAGCTTCGCGAGTTTGATAGGGACGAGCTTTACCGAGAGACCTGGTACACAAATGTCTGTTTTGACGACGGTGGAGATCTGATCCGAGAAGGGAAGGGAGACATCCCCCCCCCCGGACACTCAGAAAAGGGACACCCTCTCCTCTGCAGGACAACAAAGCACAATCTCGGTCTTGCCATCGTTTTCATCGAAGCCTGTTTCTTATTCCGTGTACAAGGATGGATGGATGCATGGTTGGATGGATGGACGGACGGACGGATGGATGGATAGATACACAGGTGTGTGGAGAGATGGGTTGAGAGAGAGAGAGAGAGAGAGAGAGAGAGAGAGAGAGATAGGGAGGCGAGAAGAATAGACAAAGAAGGAATTAGGACAGACGCCCATAAAAAGAGATGTCCACGAATACAGATAATGCTGCTTTCCTGTCTGGAAATGCAGTTGAAAAATCAACATTAATGCTTTGGTCATTACCCGTCAGCCTGTGCGTTTTATTTCTCTGGAATATCTTTGCAGCTGAGTGTTAGTTGTTGATTTTTCTAAAGTGTTATATGTTTTTATGATTTTTTTCGGGGGGAGGCGGTTATAAAGGATTGCTCACCCCACCCCTTCCAACGAAAATAAATTAACACAACATGTCATGCAACTAGAAGAAATCTTAAGCCCCACCACTTTTCATCAAAACAAAAAGCAAATGCCTTTGAATAGGGACCAAGTTTCCTGGTTTTTAAAATCCTGCTTTGTTCTTGCAACACGTACAGCTTCTCGTGTTCTACAGACAAACCCTACTGCCTGTCGCTGCAAGAAAACCGAAGGAACCTCGGACCTAATCAATGTAGTTCTTTGGTATGTTACGCTAACAACGATTTCTTAGCTAAGACAAATGTGCCCTCCGGGGTATTTTTACGGTACGGGTAGATGTCGTTTTGTTGTGAAATGCCATTCCGGCAACAGCTTGTCCTTGTCATTACCTGTTCTTCTCGGTGCCAGCTGCACTAAAGGTTATTGTTCTATGCTCCTTGTTTTATGGATTCTTGGATGTTATTTATTGGTTAGAAAACGATATGTCGTGGGTAAAGTAACAGACACTTGCGTCATGTCTTCGGGGAAGTTTTGAAGGTTCGTCTGTTTCAGTTGTTTGAAAAACTGTTCGGAATAGCAAGCAGTTTGCGACGCAACCCGAACGTCTTTCAGTTCTATGCTCTAGCGGGCACAGCTGCAGGTGTGAGGTCCTGCTGTTTGCAGCCCATGAACAGACTGAATCCATCCGACCTTTAATTGATTACGTGCGGGTGACGGAGGTTGTTAGTGACGTTGATGGTGGTGAGACGATTTCATGATGATGATGTTGACGACGATGTGAGACTATAAAGTAAGCGTTGTCACTACAGTATGGATCGGTGATGAATCGTACATTTCGATCGCTGGCAACAGCTTTTCAAAGGATATAATAGTCAACTGTTACTAACGTCCTGAAAGTGTCGCGTTTTGTTTCTTTTTGTTCAACATGGAGTTCCTGTCGTCTGCTTCAGAGAAGCAGCTGGATGGGGCAGTGGAGAGGACCTGCATGTTGAAGGACGGACAGAAAATTGAGATCGCCATGATCCCACACGCGGGCGTGACGTCATCTAGCGACGAGTCGGACGGCCGAGAAACGTGGGCCAAGAAAATCGACTTTCTTCTCTCCGTGATTGGTTTTGCCGTGGACCTGGCCAACGTGTGGCGTTTTCCTTACCTGTGCTACAAAAATGGAGGAGGTATCTTTTTTTTGTTTGACTTTTCCCCCCTGTACCTGTCTCTTCAGTTTTCCTCCCGTTCGTTACCCTCCCTCCCTTCTCTATTCCCGAAAGCTGTTCGTCTGAATGTTAGTCTTTCGTCCACTTTCAGAGCATCACTCTTTATGCCCTGTGTGTACGCGCGTGCGTGCGTGTGTGTTGCAGGGGCTTTTCTGATTCCGTACCTGATGATGCTGCTGCTCGGTGGAATACCTCTCTTCTACATGGAACTCGCCCTGGGACAGTTTAATCGCACAGGCGCCATCACCTGCTGGGCGAACATCTGTCCTCTGTTTAAGGGTGAGGTGCCATGTCCACTTCTTAGAATGAAAAATACTGTTTTCACACCGAGTCAGCTTGTGCGTTTATAGTGAGAGGAAACGCATATTTCGTACTATGGTTGGTTGGTTGGTTGGTTGACAGACGTTAATTTGGCAACTATGGTTCACTATGTGGATGTACTTCAACGTTTATTACTTACCTATGCTTACCTGCCACTTACAATTTTTTGTAGTTTATCGTTATTTTGAGACTTGAACTATAGCCATAAGTTTCTACCCCGTAAGGGCTTTCAAAAGACATGCACACCCCACTGATTCACTGATCAGCTCGTGAGTAGACCACTAGCCTGAGCAGCTTAAGGCCGGTGGAACAGAGAGAAGAGTATTAGTCCATATAGAAAACCATTCCCTCTTGACGGTAAGTGTTGAGCACTAGGGTCCTTTTTGTCGTCAAAAGTCTCTGGTGCCGAAACACAGGCCGCACCTAGCGGCATTTATTGGCAGGATGCAGCGCCCCCTATCCACTCTTGGCTTAGTGGCGCATATCTCGGTCTGGGTTCAAGCTCACACTTGGCATCTGTTGGTCAGCACGGTCGGGGCATAAAATCGTTACGTCACCTTTTCATGGAGATGGGCGGCGTGTGATACAAGGTAACGACCCTGCTTCTCTCGAGCGGGAAAAGCGCTCCCATCGATTGGCCTCCTCTCGCTCCTTTTTCCCTCTCTCTCTCTCTCGCTCTCTTTTGGTCGGCGCGTGGCGACTTCCGGCGGAGGAGAAAAAGATAAAGTGGCGAGAGAGGAGCCGAGCACCATAGGCCATCTTCCTCCACGACAGTCGTCAGAATTGGCCTAATGAATGAGCCGCGCCGGGACCAGCCATTCCATAGGGGTCGGTCGTCCCTCCTCATTTCCTGCGAATTACCCGCCCTTTTCTGACCAATCTGTCGCTTTCACAGCAAGGGGTGTCTTCTGACGGATCTATCGGACCCCCAGTAAGTCAGTTTCGGCGTCGTAGTCACTGGTGGCGAGAGGCCTCCTCGAGTCGTACGCGGTAGATGGGAAGAAGATGAAAGGGAGCTAAGGCAGCAAAAGAATACACTCTGAGTAAGAAAATGTGTCACAGCTACGTCACAACCCAACTGGCTTCGCGTGTACAGTCGTGTACTGTACTGAACCGGACTTGATTCTTCCGCTAGGCAAACCAGATCCCATGTGCTGGTAGAGTTAAAGAAAAACGCAACACGTACACGTTTGGAACATGTCATCTCAGCATTTTTGAGGAGCAGACACGCGTGTGCAGCCTTTGTGCACGCAATTTTTGTACACGAATTTGAATATCGCCACAACTTTGTTGTGAGCCGCCGTCCCAGATTCAACAAACGACTGGGTAGGGAGTGTGGGAGGTGCGCAGGTGAAAAAAAATCTGAAGGATAACAGCTCGTTTGCAGAGATTTTAAACGTTCATCAGACGAGATCTACGGTACTTTAGGGTAGTCTTCCTTGATATCACAGCTGGGTGCGTGCAGATTGGACTTTGCGAGCGAAACCCAGGGACCAGAGATGTTTTTCACAGACGTTACGAACCTAGCGAAAACCGCCAGTGAAGGCGAGGACGGGTGGGGGTGTCAAAGTGATCCTTTATGAGGGAGCGAAAATAGCCAGTACCCGTATTGTAGTGAACCTGGCGCCCCTAGCTCTGGGGCTGGCACACCCTGCAGACAGGAAGATGGCGATGGTATGGTAATGCAAGCGGTGTAACTGAAACATTTAATATCATTATAATCATTATCAAAATATTAATTTCATCATCATCATCATCATCATCATCATCATCATCATCATCATCATCATCATCATCATCATCATCATCATCAATTTGTGATGTCAGAAAAGTGAAATAGCTTTTAGGATAGACTAAAAGGACACGAACAAATAATAAATGTTAACTAAGGAAAATATTTTGTTTGGGTAACATTTCAAACTACATCTTGAATGGATAGCTGGCCGCGTTGTATCTCTCTGAACACAGACTAGACTGGGGTCACGTGATGTGGAAGGATTCTCTTGTCACTGACGATGTTGCACTTGTCATCTACAGGTATAGGCTGGGCCGTGGTGCTGATAGCATTCTACACGGACTTCTTTTACAACGTGGTCATCGCCTGGTGCCTCCATTTTTTCTTCGCTTCGTTCACCACAGACTTGCCGTGGACGAGCTGCGGCAACGACTGGAATACCGCGCTGTGTTACGACGGTAGGGCGGATGTTCCCGTCAATGTCACGAACGTCACGCGGACAAACGTCACTTCTGGAGCCGGCAGTGACGTTGCATACAATGTGACGTTTACCAACATCAGTGTCCTTGAGGAAGGCAATATCAGGTCGTCTGCGCTGGAATATTTTGAGTGAGTTCCTATCTGGACAAGTTCGTATCTGGACAAGTTCGATCGTCTGTGGAGCTTTACGTTACGTTCTAAAGACCAGCAGTAGGTATAGATAGAATAGTTTAGAGGGACAGTGCTTCTACCTTGCGGTGATTTTGTATTGTAGAGATGGGGTCCTATTAGTAATTTATGCACCGAGCTGTAGCTGCAGTAAGATGGCCGGTACCGAGAGACAGTTTAATGTTGATAAAGATCGCCAGGGAGTCTGCAAACTATGTAATCTCATCTCATTTAAGTCCTGTGTACTACAGGGTCGTAGGCGAGATATGCGGGATGCAGCTGGGATGCCAAGTGCCGTCCATTCCTTGCTGTTGCCTTACTCTTCTCCGTACGCCTCCCAGTGTGCTTTGCAGGATTGTCTCAGCAAGTGTTTTATGACGTTGTGTGGCCGAACCATGCCAGCTTCTTTTTTTTCTTGACGGTGGTGAGGAGACGATTCTGGGGGCCAGCCAGTCTGTCTACTTTGTTACAGACATAGAGGTTTGCTTTTTATTCCGTCCAGGAGATTCTGAGGAACATTAATTGGTCTGGTCTCAAAGGCTTCGATGTCAAAGTTTAGAGAGTCCATCCTTTACAGCCACAAAGCAGGATGGAGACGACTAGGGTTTTGTAGAGCTTGGTACTGGTGGGGAAGCTGATGTTGCTGTTCTTCCAAATTTGTTGAGTTCTGAAAGTGCCCCTGTGGCAAGGGCTAGTCTGATCTTGACTTCTGTAGTCGATCTTCCGTCTCTGGTTAGAGCAGTGTCAAGATATTTGCAAGTTTCCCCTGGTCTTCCAGCTTGTCTTTATTCATAGTGATGTCTGTGTGGGTGTTGTTTGTGCTGTTGACCATCACTTTGCTTTCCTCAGAGCTCACCCCCTGGCTGCTCCCACCCAGAAGGTCGATGTCATCAGCGAAGCGCAGGTTGGAAAAACACTCTTCCTCCTACAGAGATGGTACATGCGCGTCTGTTGAGGGTCTCATCTCATGATAATTTCAAGGAAGGTGTTGAAGTTAGCTGGTAAGGGCAAGGGGCCCTCCTGGACCCTTGCTGTTGCTGGGAAGAATCGGCTACCTAGTTGTTTGGAGTTATTGCACTTCTTGAGTTTTCGTGCAACACTCCAGTGACTTGCACTCGGCTTTCTTTGATGTTGAATGACGCCAGTAGGTGCCAGTAGGTGCCAAGGACCCTTGTGTCATACTCTGTCGAAGCCCTTCCTACATTCGATGTTTAACTCCACGATATAATCATCCCCAGGTTAACTTCCTTTCTGTTAGATCTCGTTCTGCTACACGCCACAAGATTTCTTTTTGTCTTTTTATGACCTTGTTGTGACCGTCTAGGCTTTGCAGATTAAGAGACATTAACTCCTAGTTTGTCAGGTGGGGATTATTTGTTGCCAGTTCGGATATGTTAAATTGATTATTAAACCATCCGCAGTTGGTTTTCTTTTTTAATGTGTAGGGCTAATTGATTAGAAGTTTGCTATACAAAAACCAGTCTTCCATTCGCTATATAAGATTCCTGTATATTTCTAGGTGCTACTTCAAGACCAAACTGGACGTAATTTAAAAAAAAACTTTAATGGGCTTAATTTATTAAAAGTTAAAAGTTCCAAAGAGATTAGTGTGTGTGTATATATATATATATAGATGCATCTGAATATGTATATCACTCCATTCAATATGAGACATAAGAATCTGAGCATTGATTTGCATAGAGAAATCAAAACATTCACATCTATTAAGCATGTGGACCTGTGTATTCAAATCTCCAGGCACTCACTAATACGAAGTCACGATTTTGACTTCTTTTTGTGACCAGGTGAGCATATTGATTTTTTAAAATCGGAAACGATAATACTTCGCTAAAATTTGGAAAACGTGTTTCTTGTGAACAGCCAGAGCCAGTCACTGTGTGCAGTCGATTTGGTATTTAAGTGGCATGCAAGCATGAGTCACTAGTATTGAACACGTATTTTGGTATGCAGTCACTTATCCACCCCACCCATACAACAGGTACACCACAACATCTGAGATGCAGAGAGCATGAGATTTCTAGATTTGGAACATGGTGACCTGATGTCTAAACTACTAAAACCATCACCATCACCATCAGCTGTATCATGAACATCAGCATCAACATCATCATCAGATACTGCCTTTGTTATTAACTAGTACGTTCTAACAGCCACTTAAAGTGCATTCACCGCCCGAATTCACGATGCATAACACGTCAATGCAGATCAGCATTCAGGGACGCTTGTTTATTGCCTCGGTAAAATGCGCCTAATGGAGCTTGCACTAAACTCGTGCAGTGGTACCCACGTCAGGGACCTCAACCTGTCGAACCCTAACGAGCGTTTTAGCAACCGCCCCTGTGATGACAGCCTGGGCTTCTCGCATGTGAATAGTGCAGGAACTCATTTTTCACGCACCTGAAGAACCGCGGCAGGAAGAAAATTTTTTTGAGAAGTGCCCTCCAAAGCTTCATTGATCATTAAAGAACGGGCCAAAGCAGGCACCAATGAAGCTTGCCGTGACGAGGCGCGGTTTAATTGGTCGGAAGGCATTTCCTACACACCTTGGCGAGGCCACTGCTTGTGCCGGACGAGCGTTGTTGCGTCGCTTGGGCAAGCCTCAAATGCAGACGCGCTTCATATTTCAACAGGCCGACCGGCCAGGCGCAGGTTTAGTTTATCCATCAAAAACTTGACATCGCCCTAATTCAAACCTTTTGTTGATTGGCACATTCACGTGTTGTGGGGTGGGGGCTGCGTGAGAGTAGAGAGTAGAGTAACTTCATTGAGTTTGCAGAACGACCCCCCACTGCTCAATTATTTGTATTAACTAGGAACACATTGTAATGGTGCACGTGTTATTAACCTGTTTGCTGTTGGTATCAGCAATTCCTTGTACTGGCGTGTCTGCCGCAGACATCATATCATCTGGCAGCAGTGACGTAATCCGAACACTTAGTTTTAGTTTTTAAAATGTATATCGAACCATTGCAGTATATACAGTACTGCAATGGCACATTTAATATCAATATACTGGAATATTGAATGGAGCTTAGTGGCATATTTTATTGTAATCTGCTTTCACTATACATGTCTATGATTTGGAGAAACTAGTTCGAACTCTGGCTGTTGACAAAGTTTATCCGTTCTGTAGAGCCCTACTGTCTGCTTGGAGATAGGTAACCCCTGTTCGTACATGGCGGTGAACGAAAACTATGACCCTTAAATTACAAAAGTGGGCACGACAGTGGAATAGTTGGATAGAAGTTTGTAGATGTCATCAGCGAATGGCAGTGCGAAAAAAATGTAATTTATTCTTCTGTTTGTGATCATGAAGCGAGCGCACATGCTTACCTGTGTGCGATGCTAGTTATGCTAGTGGATCAGCAATCCTAGCCACACATACACAAACGTGCTTCTACTCTGGAATGCGGCTATCCCTGTTTCTATCCAATTGTGAAGGATTCAGCGAATCGCCGTGTTAGACAGGTTTTCGTTGTCTAGGTTCGTGGGACATCCAGCAAATGTTTTACACACTAAACATTTCTGGGACGTAATGCAAAATACGTCTGGTGCGTGTAAACGTAACAAAGGACACCGATTTTTTTACCTTCTTAGCCTTGAGAGGCGGGTAGCCTAACTTTTGTGAGTGATTTAAAATTATAACACGACTGGCCAAACATTTGAAATGCCTAGAGCTTAAAAATGCTTTACACTCAAAAAGAAGACATAATTTTGTTTTAGCGTTTTCTTGCGTGGTGAAAACCAGAACGATTGTATTTGTCGTCGGTGAAAGAAAAACTTCCGACATGGGCGTGGACTCGAGTGTCTGAAATGCAATATTATGTTTGATATGAAACAAATTTTCTGTGCGTTTAACGGAAAACTGTACTTAATCTCTTACAATACAATGCTTAAAGTGAATGAAGAAAAATGGTTAAAGTGAATAAAAAAATACAGCCATATTAAATCTAGTGGTCAACATCTTGTAAAACATTTTTGGTGGTCGTACAGAAAGCACCTTTCGTTTATTTTTCAAATTTTCGTTAACAAGCTATTGGTTTATTTACCTAATAAATGTAGTACGAAATTCTATTGCCTGAGTATTGACAAGAATTTTGAAACCAAAACAAATCTGTTGACAGGCTCTGTCCTGTTATCAGTGCAGGTGTTATGGGGATACCCACTCCCACCCAGTTTTCATTAGTACTGTGGAATTATCAAGGATGTCGGAACGCGCATTTTGACCTGCCGTCTTCTTACTTTCATCCGCAGCCATCCCCGAGAAATCAGGAATCAGTACACATTACTTTTCTTAAGGAGTAGAGAAAACCGTGGGTCACTGAACTACACAAGGGCCTGCTCGGGTTCTTGATGGTGCAAAGTTAACGGCAAGACTAGAAGAACCTAGAGCTGTGTAGTAAGCGGAAGTGACGCATCTGTTCACGTTGCAGGAGGGGTATGCTGTCCCTGCACAAAAGTGACGGCATCTTCGACGTGGGCAAGATCAAATGGCAACTCGTTCTGTGTCTGCTGGGCGTCTATCTCATTTGTTACTTCAGCCTGTGGAAGGGAATTCACACGTCAGGAAAGGTTGTACCAATTTTCTTTTCTTTTTTTTTCTTCTGTCTTTTGTCCCTTCAGCTGTCAGATGTAGACAGTGCCTTACCCATCATTTAAAAGAGCGGGATAAGTCCGCCTGAACCTTTGTTCACAGCGGATTCAGTAAACTCGCCCACTGTTCCAAGCGCTTTTCGTCAGTGGGAAAGGCACACGGATAACGCATCCACACAGCCACGTGTGTGAGTGCGTATGTGAATGTGTGTAGTGGGGGGGGGGGCGGTTTTATCCTCCTTCCCAAACCCGTTTCAGAGTGGGTTAGGTACACGTGTACCCTTTACTTCAGAGTGTATTTTAAAGTGGTCTGCGTACC